>APFE031539707.1:0-18754 GCA_000404065.3 Pinus taeda
CCCCCCTATCACCTAGGTCTAACCCAGACTTTACCGGCGATCACCAAGGGGTACACATGCCTTACCAGGTCTTATAGTAGTATGCCCATTTACATGCAATAATTTTGACTTCATTAATTATTATTTTTTTTTTGTTTACTGCTGCTGTGATTTTGATCCATCCTCTCTCAATTTGATTTGCTCAAAAAAAAACTTCTATCAAACTGCTTGAATTCCCATCCAACATCACTGTAGAATTGTCATCTACCATGAATTCCAAAAAAGAGAGATCTTGGACAGAAGGAGGTCCCCCGCCGATCTAATCTACAGATCCAGATTAGATCTGACCAAATACAACTTCTTTTCATATGCAAATACGTTGACAATCAAACTCTACATAGCAGATCCATTATCTTCTCATGCAAATTTAACTATCCACCAGGGCTTCGACCAACATCGTTGATCCGGATCCATACCAAATCTGAATTCTTTAACCATTTTCAACGGTGATCTCACGAGCAATAACAACAAACTTCTGGGCTGATTCTTTTATCCATTGGGCTAAAATAAATCCTTAACTGAAGGCGTACATTCTCAGCCCAAACCCTCAACCATGGCTCCGATACCAATTGTTAAGATATTTACCCAAGAACAGAAATAATTACAGAGAATCACTGAGAGAAACAAATATAAAAAATGACCAGCAATAACCATAAACACATAAATACACATGTTTATCCGGGAAAACCCCAAATCCGGGGAAAAACCCAATCATAATGAAATTTCATTATCCTTGGCCAAAACCTGGCCAATCCGGCCAAGTGAGCCTTCACCGCTCACCTCCAGGCCATTGCATTACAATGAAGTCCTTCCAGCCTTTTATTGGCTCCATTACATATAATACCACAGGCAGAATACCATGGGTGCATAATACCATGTGCCCCAAAACCATCATTGTTTAACCTCGTCAACTTTTGACTCTATCCTGAGTCAAGTTTACCTAACAGCATTTCACTAGAGTAAGAATGATGAATATCCCTTACTTCATGTTCAGAAATATTTAGCAAATGGCACATATTGTAAAGAAGAAACCATACCCCATCAGTTGAATAGAATTTTCCACTACTCTTTGATTAAAATCATTGTTCTACATCAGCTAAACCTTCTTAACATGCCATGGGAGACTTTCATTTCTCATTAGATGTTCAAAGGCCCGCGAATCTTTTCATCAGCACATCATGGGGAAGGTGGACCTTCGGGACATGAAAAGGTCAAAGAAACTGAAACTATTGGAGTGCGAGTGCATACAAGAGGGGTACTAGGAAACTTTTTGCAGCTGCTAGGTAAGTATTATCTCCACAAGGGGTGGAAGGGCTCTCACCTTCATCATCAGGCTACAGGAAAATGCTATCTCCACAAGGAGTGGAAGGGGCTTTGCCTTCTTCTTCATCAAAATAGGTACAGGTTGACCAACAAAGCAAGGGCAAAGAAAAAGGGCAAGAAAAAGATGCAAAGGAAGGATCTTAGTGATGACCAAGAAATAGATTCTAACCTTGTTGATAATGAGGAGACACAACAACACTTCACTCATCAAGTGGTTGGTGTCATTGACTTAGAAACTCAAGATCCAAAAACTGCTAAAGACATGATCATAAAAGAACAAGAGGCTGAGATGCAATTCTTATCAAATAAATTAGAGAGGGCTAAGTGGGTAATCAAATATTTAGAGCAAGAGAACAAATAATTGAGTGATAAGCAAGTCCTCATGGAGCTGCAAATGATCAGGGAAAGCAAGTAAAAGGCCAAGGAGGCAAATGTCAAGTTGGCTTCAATTGAACAAGAAATTGAGAATGATAGGGAAACATGGCTAGAGAGGGTCAAAATACACCTTGAGGGTCTGATTGAGAAGGCCAACAGAGAGAAGAATATGCTTCACCACATGGCATACCACTACATGACCCGCAACAAAATCTGCAACATAAGGATGAGGAAGCTTAAGGCTAGGTTAAGGAAGGCCTTAAAGAGAAAAAAGGAGCAAGATAAGTTGAAACTATTGGTTGAAGCCTCACTATCCCATGAAAGAAACTAATGGTGGTGCTTTGTGCCAAATCTGGGCAAGTTTTGATAAATTTTTGTCTTTTTCAAATTTTGGAATTTTGAAACCAGGGAATTGCCCTAGATGCGTAGCGCCGCCGGTGCTACGCTTTTCCCTAGAGAAAGTTTTGGAGGAATGGCTTATATTTCTAGATTCAACATGATGAGAGCATAAAACCTAGAAAATATCAGCAATTGTGGAGCAAAATTAGGTCACCAAAAGGTCAAAAAACTACCGAACAATGACCTCTCTGCCTCTTTTTAAACACACAAATGCAGCCTTGGGAGATTTCACTTTTGAGGTGGAAAATGACATCCAAATGCCAAAATTCGAGATGTTACAGAAACTAGAAGGAATACCTTTATAATGAGATATCTTGGGCTCAATGTGGCCAAGGGAAAGGCCTCCAAAAGCTGGTCTGAAGCAGCACTACGCACCTGGCCAGTGGCGTTGCGCATAGAGCCAGTTTGCAAAAAAAATCTAGTTTTCGCCTACTTTCACTACAAGTTGACTTTTCCTCTCTTCATGGATGAATTTATGATTTTGATTAATGCCTTGGTATGCAAATGTAATTTTTAAATGATATTAGAGGGTAGATTCATCAGTTTGAGGTGCTTTGGAGCTCAATGAAACAGTTTCCATGCTTATAGAGGCAAGTTGTTCCACTGCCTATATTCATGTTCCTTGTTTGGAAACGGTTGTAATAGTTCCTTATCTCTTGGTTTCGACCCCTGATGACTAGAATAGGTAGTTTGATGTCTATATTATGTATTTTTCTATCATTAGCAAAGGTTGGACTCTCTTGGATGCTCTGAGCTACATTGTACATTCTTATCAGTAGTTTGGCAAGGAAATAAACCAGGATTTGCAGCTATTTTTATGGGATACTTGTGGTAAAGTGTTTTTGCATAGTTTCTCCTTTTGTTATTATTTATTCTCATGTGTTATGTGTGCCACAATCTAACTCATTTCTTCTAGCTAAATGATATCAAGACAAATAGGTAGAATACATTGTTTACAGTGCTCTGCCTTGGGAACACATTCAATTTTTTTATGTTTTCTACTGTTTGAGAAGGATAGATGATATTTGCATGCCCTCTTCAGCTCCTCACTAGTCTTAGATCTCTCATCTCACTCAATTCCAAGTGCCAAAGCACCTATCTACCTCACCCCATAGAACACCCTACATCCCGACTTGATTTCCTGGACCCAAAGTTGCTTGCTCCATTTGATCTAGCAAAAACCCACACAAAATCAATCATCAAAAACCATAGAGCTACTATACCTAGACTAAAATTGATATTTGATCTAGTCATCTTGACTGAGATTGTCAAGGAGAGAGCCCTCTCCCTACCTGGTAGGGCTAGCTACCAGGTTAATCTTGGTTTGTGGTTATCCTAGGATTGCCTCCCTTCAACCTAAGGTCAATCTAGGCTTTAACATTGAACATGATGTATTGATGAGGTTTTTCATGATGTCCCTGTAGTGTAATGCTAGGAAATGGCATAAGGATTATACTCCAGTTAGTATTTTGTTTCTGAATAAGGTCTTTCCCTGATTTGAAAAACATAATCAATTGAATATGTTGGGAATGATGGAGTTCATGAGGATTCAAAGATCTAGGAAGATATGTTTGTTTCCTTTGATTGTATATATGATGAATAAAAAAGTTTTAGGGCCTATAATACTCACTTATTTTAACCAATGTTCTAGATTTGAAGCTGAAAAACCTATACCAAGTGAAGAAGTGCCTTTGGTTCAAGATTAGCATGACTTTTCTCACAGTGAGGAGGTGATAGTGTTAGTTTACCTAGTTTCTCCAGATTGTTCCCCATTCCGTGAATCATGTTGTCTAGTGATTCCTTAGCTAATTTCTTTATCTGGAGAGATGGTGCATTATTGTGAGCAGAGATTTTTGGGTTCAAGAATAGGACACACTTGGAGTGAGAGGGAGTTTCATGTATGGTGCATCATGATGAGCAAATTTCACAATTACAAATTCAACAACCACAAACTTAGTGAAGCATACATGTATCAACAAAGTAGATGCTTTTACAGATAGAGAAAAGTGAATGGATTAGGGATAATTGGAAGAATTAGATAATGTGTTGTTTCCAAATATAGAAGAAGCATGCACACATGCATTTACACTTCCTCACTAGGAACGTTATTATAGTCAAGTTTCCCATGCAAGTTGGGTGAACTATTATAGGTAGGGTTTGGGTTTAATACAGTCAAACTAGAAACCTCAATTCAACAATCTACATGCATTGCAAAACATAATCTCTCCTATTATATAAAGGAGAGGTAGGGGAAAATCATTGAGATATGTATTAGACAAACAACATTTACATGATCAGTTGGTAGTCCATTTAGTTTTAGTATGGGACCACTAGATATTGAACTAAGATAGTAGAGTAGTCATGCCCTTGTTTGATAATATATTTTTTGAGTGGGAAGATTGTTTGTGATACCAAGTTGTGTGATTTCTCTTTCTCATAGATAAAAGAAAGGAATGTGACACCTATTGTAGAGTTCTAGTATATTGTCTTGAATTTCTAGAATGTTGTCTATGTAGATCTCACCTTTAGTTAATGTAGACTGGAAGGCGCCAATAGGCCAAACATTTTTATGTTATGCAGAGCTTTTATGTTACATTTAGCACTAAATAAATTTGAGGGTTTACACCATTTTCCATTATGGGCTTGGCTTGGACACTCATACCTCCATATTGTCTAACTTAAATGAAGGAAATATAATTTAGTGTACATTTGAGAACCATAGTGGTGTGCACTATGTGCAAACCCTCGATCCCAGATACACATGCTTCTTGTCAAGGAAATACAAATCCAAGCCCATCCATATGAACCACCAATGTGGGCCCTACCCCATATTACTAACAATTATTGTTAATTCTGTCTCAATTTGAATCCAAATGATTTCCAATGTGGATGCGCCTATCCATTCAAATTCCTAGACTACCAAATTCCTAGTCTGCTAGTCAAAGCACATGCTATATTTATTTGTCTTACTTGACAAGAACACACCCATACTCCCAATTGGTAGGCCTAGGTTTTGTAAATATTTCCTACCTTTGAAGGACTACATTCAAACTTTAAAGAAAACTTCAAATGTGAATCATTCACAAAGAATAAACTCCATATTCCATCCATGAGATATCTCAGGATGTTCCAATCCTGTGGCAGTACCAACATTGAGATCAAGGAGGGAGGCTCTATATATTAATAAATACATGACAGATTATCATCAACATAAGATGTGTCCCAGACAACAGGTATCGGTAAAATGGGTGCTATATTAGTAGAAAGTAATCATGCACGATAACATGCAAGAATTAAGACGCCTATGACCTTTCTAATTTAGATAGTTTGCAACTTTACTTCTGCAAGTTTTTATAAGGTCTTGGATTTTTGAGAAACAAATTATAGTATAGATTAGGCATAACTTGTGGACTCAAACACTTCTCAAGAGAAACATACCCAAAGGTAAGAAATTTTCTTGGAATCCAAATAAAAGAAAGTTTTCTAGATAGTTCATTATAATTGATTTGTTTTGTCTATTTTTTGCATTATTTCCCTATGCTTGACATGAAAAGAAAAATATGTCATTTACTCACCTATAGATAATACTTCTTTTGTTGTCCAGAGTAAGGCTCCATTAGCATGCTTATATGAAAACCACAAAGTAATTGGTATCCTCAATGATGTTATTATAGTCATCCATAACATTTTCATAGTCTAGAAATTTTTTCTCCCCTTGTCCAGACTTGATTGGTGCTAGCCACATTTGTGCATGACTGGGATACCTGCAACATGGAAACATTTTATGCTACTATACTTGAAAAAAATTCTCATTTTCTTAAAATTGTCCTCCCAAGGGCAGAGTATCTTAGTGAACAAGCAAATCAAAAGTTTAAAAAGTGGCTTCCTTTGCAACCCATAGGAATTACTTTAGAGTAAAGTGACAAAAACATAGAAGATAGATATCAAGAATGAAAATGTTCATGCAATAATCAAGGTGGATACTTTATATGGGTTGCTAGAAACTGGAGAATATAAAAGATACAGATGAAGACAAGATCCAAGAAAAGTAGATTTTCAAAAAATAGATAGTAACAAGAAAGAAAGCATAATCCCTTTTGAAATGGTAAAACATCGCACCAAGAAAATTAGGATAAATAATAGGAAATTGGAACTCTGGGGAAAACCACTTGCAGCTTATTGTAGGAACAAAAAAACTACAGAGGTAAACTAACCATCAGTTCAGATCATGTAAACCCTACTAATTGATATCAGCAGTGTCAGTTTGTTAAACATAGAACAACATTTAACACATCAAATTGGGGCAATCATAACAATGTGCAAATGATTGTAAAGGAAAAACCATATGCAAGGCTGAATGTGATTTGGATGTATTATGTATTGTTAGGGATAGATTGTTTTCCTACATATATGTACAAGTAAAAGGAGTATGGATTGTTGAGAACTTAGACTGGGAGTTTTCAAAATATTGTGAGTTCTAGGATGCCACTGATGTTGGTGGGTGAGATAGATTGCATATATGTCTGTTAGGGCAATATCACATGCTATAAGGTGAAAAAGATCACATCCTTATCAACGTATAATATTATAGATCCTAATATATGGAGTTGTGGACTTAATAGTTGAGAGGGAATTTCATCTTTCTTATGACCTCCTGTGAGGCTATGGCCTTGACTACACCTATTGGGAAGGATCACAGTTTTTTGAGGATGCAACAAAAACACCTATGTTGAGAGAGAAACAAAAAGTTGTATTGAACCACATCATTAAAGTAAAGAACAAAATATAAAATGAAAAATTACATGTTGAAAAGGACATAGAAATTTTCCTAAACCTATTGACCTCAATGTGTTGAATTTTCTATACTAGGATTTGTTGTCAATTCAACCTCATGGTTAGCTGGGCTAGAAGGACTTCACTGGGAAGGCCAAAAACACAAATTTTTGCTGTATGACCAGTCAACTCTGTAAAATAAATAAACTAAAATTGAGTATTATTATGGACAAAAAGAAAATGATTCTTATATTTTATAGAAACAAGGTCAACTTTGTCACTCAAAAATGGACATCAAACCATCTAGCAAATCCACTGAATCTCCCCTATTAAATTATAATGGGAGTTGTAAACTTTGAATGTACACTAGAAATTTCATCCAGAGTGGTTTTGATGCAATCCATTTCTTTGACGATAAAAGGAGTTCCAATTACTTGATGTGGATGAAGATTGTTCCAAAGAGATGTTTGTGCAGAATGCTTTATTGTCCCTTAAATCTAAGATACACTTCAATATTTTTAAGCCAAATCAAAAGCCTACATAAAAGATACTAAAAGGATATATAAAAAGATACTAAAATACACACTACAGAAAAAAAGGTAGTAAACTTTCATGAGTCCAAACAATGTCTAGGAAAGAAAAGCAAGTAGAGACAAAATACAACACCCTAAAATGAATAGAAGCCCCATTGTCAAAACATCTAAACACTCTAGAGAGTCAGGACCTTATCAAATGAAGTTCTAAAAAACAAAACAATTTAGTGCAGTGAAAGAATCCTAGGTATACTTGTCAAAATTGGTTTAAAGTATTTATTAAAGAAGTTTTCAATAAATATTTGGTGGTCTTACACTTCCTTAATCTTTTCCCTAAAATTATCTAATGCACAAGCCAAACCCCTTTCAAGGAAATCATTTAGACAAAAATGTGTAAAGAGTGCCTAAATTTGAAGAACTACATCCAAACTTCAAATGTGAATCATTTACAAAGAATATACTCCAGAGTCCAATCCATGAGATATCTCAGGATGTGCCAATCCTGTGGTAGTACCAATGCTGAGATCAAGGAGTGAGGATCTATATATTAATAAAGACAGGACATATTATCATCAACATAAATTGTGTTTGAGACAACAATTACTGGTGCAATGGGTGTTATATTAGCAGCAAGTAATCAGGCACAGTAACATGCAAGAATTAAGACACTTTTAACCTTTCTAATTCAAATAGTCTGCAGCTTTACTTCTAGAGGATTTTAACAAGTATTCGATTTTTAAGAAACATATTATAATATGGATTAGGAAAAACTTGTGGAATTAAACACTTCTCAAGATAAACATACCCAAAGGTAAGAAATTTTCTTTGAATCCAAAGAAAAGAAAGTTTTCTAGAGAATTCATTATAATTGATTTGATTTGTCTATGTTTTGCATTCTTTCCCTATGGTTGACATGAAAAGAAAAATATGTTATTTACTCGCCTGTAGATAATACTTCTTTTTTTCTCCAAATTAATGCTCAGTTAGGATGCTCATATCAACACCATAAAAGTCATTGTTACCCTCAGTGAAGCTATTCGTGTCAGCCATAAGATTTTCATAGTTGGGCAATTTTTTCTCCCCCCTGAAAAGACATGATTGGCGCTAGCCACATTTGTGCATGGCTCAGTTACCTGCAACATGCAAATGTTTTATGCTACTAGACTCGAAAAATATTCTTATTTTTTCAAAATTGTCCTCCCAAGGGAAGAGTATCTCAGTGAACAAGCAAACAAATAATTTAAAAGTGGCTCCTTTTGCAACCCATAGGAATTACTTCACAGTAAAGTGACAACAACATAGAAGATAGATATCAAGAATGAAAATGTTCATGCAATAATCAAGGTGGCTACTTTATATGGGTTGCAAGAAACTAAAGAATATAAAAGACATAGATGAAGACAAGCTCAAAGAAAAGTAGCATTTCAAAAATTAGATAGTAACAAGAAGGAAAGCATAATTTCTTTTTTAAATGGTAGAACACTACACCAAGAAAATTAGGATGAAGAAGAAGAAATTAGTTCTCTAGGAAAAACCACCTATAGCTTATTATAGGGACATAAAAACTACAAGTGATCTAGAATTTATCCCGGACAAAGAATTAAAGGTATTACAGACTCATGTGCATTGAGGTGCCTATGTTGCTTTATGCAACAGATCGATAAGATTGCAAAATACATAGACACTGAAGCAGTTAGTGAAAACATAATAGTAAAACATGTAAACACAACAAGTTTAATAAAGAGTTCACCCAATTCTCTTGGGCTAAGTCTCCTGGTCCAGCCTTCAGTGGTGGCCTCTCTATTATGTTTTCAAAGTAGAGATTCTACAATAGTGAGCTCAATTTGAGTCTCACTCAACAGATATAAATCAGTAGGACTGGACTTAGATCCCCCAAGTCTCTGGAGCACACAAACTCTCCTTACTGAAACTCGACCTCTATTGGTCACAGTAGTATGAGCCCAATCTGATACTCATACATGAAAGGTAGGTACATAGGAGTTTGCCTGAACCTATCAAGCCCTCTCTGGAGTACACAAACTCTCTCTGACTCTGTCTAGGTTGATGCTACCTACAGTTCAGCTCGAGTTCTTCTATCTATTCTTTGCTCTTGGCTTTTTACCTTGACTAACGCACTCCTTACTTTGTTTCTGTCAGTTCGTGGCTTTAAATCTAATTTGCTTTCTAACTGTCCATTTCTGCTTCCCGATGCTCTAGTTCTCCTGCCTCTCTATCTATTTGAATTCCTTTGTTTTGTTTTATCATCACTATGTAACACTTCACAAGGAGGTGGCCACCTGTTTCATAATGAACTGAGTGTCAATTCTCTTGCAAATGTTTGAACGGGCATTATTTTCGTTTGCTCCAAGATTACCCGTGAAATATGAATGCCTTCCAACAAATCATCCATACCAAACTTGAAATCCCATATAATCTTGCTTTATCATCTGTCAAATCCAGTCATTCATTGGAACGCACCTCCGCCATTGATTTGGACCCCCCCAGATCCTATGGTCATCGTGCATATCGGATAGATAATTAGCTCGATGGTTACCCATCCGATATGTACAGTTTACTCTCTCCTCTGCTAGACGCATGTCACTCGTTGTGTGGCATCGGGTAGAACTCAATCTAAACTGCTTATCGTCTCGAGGCCCTTGCAATGTCCTGCTTGGTTTTTGTGGAATCCTCCTCCGCCAAAAATGAAACTAGCACTTTTTTGCATTTTATAACCTTTTCGGGTCCCGGTGCTTCGGGGCTTTCCTTCACTGAGGGGGATGCCCTACGATACTCAATTAGTTCTTAGCACTAATCGTGTATCAGAATCTGCTCCCATTCTCTGATTTGGCTCTCAGTTTTCCCAGTTTGCCCCCAACGCGCATTACCATGGGCCCTTAGTCTGCACACTTGACCGAGGGTCCTCATTGCTCCGCGCTGGTCACAATCTACAACTTCCATGAGGATTCCTTCTAATAGCTCGATCCTTTTAAGACTTGAATCCTTTTTTTGGCATAAGTTTACAGAGTTATAAAAACTTAGAGAGTGTTCTAGGATCCAATTCGGATCACAGCCTTCCCACTGAAGAAAAAAAAATCCTTTGGACCACCAAAAGTTGGTTTTTAAGCACCAATCAAATGAGGATATAGTTTCCTTGCCTATTCAATTTCTATCCATTTCACACTACTTGGCCTCGAGCCTTTGAGTACAATTCTCAGGTACTCAAAATTCCTCGTGCGTGCAGTTCTCACCTTCTTGTCCAAAATTGTATCTTCCTGCAACTCATTGAGATATTTAGGTGTGTTGATCATCAATAGAAGGTAACTGACTCTACTCTTTGGAATCTTCAATCAATGAAGGTTCAAATAGTCTCAAGTTGTCTACATTAACAACTGAGTAGATGTGTACATAAGCTGGTAAATCAAGGTGAAAAGAATTCTCACCAATTTTCTCAAGTATCTTGAAAGGTCCATACCTTATTGGCTTTAGCATATTACCTTCACCTTGCATTATGCCTTTGCTAATATACAGCCAGACTTGATCACCAACTTGGAAACTATGCTCAGTCTGATGCTTATCATGCCTTGCCTTGTACTTGGCTTGGCTCTTTTCCAGTTGTTCCTGTACTACCTGGTGAATCTCTTGGATTTGTTTGATGAACTTGGTTTCCTTGTCCACATCATTGTTTCCATCAACCGCTATGTCTTTACCAAAGACAAAATCCAAGGGAGACCTTGGTGTGAAACCAAAACAGGTCTCAAAAGGAGATCTTTGTGTAGAAGAATGTTTAGCTCGATTGTAAGCATGTTGCACATAACATAAATGTTCATCCCAAAGCTTGGGATGCTTGCTACAATAGCCTCTGAGAAACTAGATCATTGTCCTGTTGACCTTTTCTGTTTGGCCATCTGTTTCAGGATGAAAATCTATGCTCTTCTTCAGTGTGGTGTCCATTAATTCCTAGAGACTTGACCAAAATTTCCCAATAAATTGAGTATCTCGATCAGATATAATGGAAGTGGTTGCAGTTTTTTCAGTTGTAGTCTGTTTGTTACAAGGTATTAAAATACACATTTTGTTGAAACTTTCCACAACAACATATAAATAGTCATGACCTTTTCTAGATTTAGGTAGCTCCCCAACAAAGTCCATAGAAACACTTTCCCAAGGATGAAAAGGAACTGGTAGTGGAGCATACAAGCCTAGTTTTCTGTTGCTGGGCTTACTTTTAGCACACATGGTACACCCAACGAAGTCTATAGAAACACTTTCCCAAGGATGAAAAGGAACTGGTAGTGGAGTATACAAGCCTAGTTTTCTGTTGCTAGGCTTGCTTTTATCTTTACTCTTTTTTTTTGAGGAATGCATAACTTTCCCAAATGATACAAGAGTTGGTCCTTAACATGATAATCCAATTCTTCTACTTGTTTTCCATGACTTAAAGTTGCATATACTCTTTGAAATCTATATCTTTAACATATTGTTTAATGTAGCTTTCATGCAATACTGAATTATGCTTAAGTATAGTGGATGCATTTATGATTGGTCTACACAACATATCTACAACTTTATTGTGTATGCCCTTTTTAAATCTGATGACAAGATGAAACTGTTGTAGGAAACCCATCCACCTATAGTGTCTTGATTGCTGCAACTTAGTTTGTGAGTGCAAATATTGAAGTGGTTGATGGTCAGTATGTATAATTGTCTCTTTTCCCATTAAATAATGTTTCCACTTTTTCACACCTTGTACTAATGCATACAATTATTTATCATATGTGGGATAATTAACTACTGTAGAATTAAATGTCTCGGAATGGTAACATATGGGTTTACCATGCTGCATCAACACTGCTCCCATGGCATAGTCACTGGCATCCGTTTCAATCTCAAATGGTCTTTGAAGATCAGGCAGTGCTAGTACTGGTGCTATACTAATATTTTCTTTTAAGGTGTCGAAGGCTTTCTACTGTTTGCCTCCCCACTGAAACACCTTGTTCAATCCTGTTAAAGCATGTAAGGGAGCTGTAATCAAGGGAAAGTTAGAAATAAACTTTCTCCAATATTGTGTTGCTCCTAAGAAGCTTATAACTTATGTAGCAGATTTGGGTTTAGGCTAGTTTACAATCACTGCAACTTTAGAGGGATCTATCTTCAATTCACCACCCCCTACAATATGACCCAAATAATTCAAAGATGTTTTGCCAAATTCACGTTTTGAGAGCTTAACATAAAGGTTCTCTTTTTTCAAAACATCTAGAGTTTGCTTGACATGTTTTAAATGTTCTTCCCATTTTCTACTAGATATAAGAATGTCATCCAAATATACAATGACAAAATCATCAATGAAAGGCCTGAGTACATCATTCATTATTCTCATGAAATTAGCAGGAGAATTAGTTAAGCCAAAAGGCATAACCAACCCCTTATACAATCTCTGCTTTGTTTTGAAAGCAGAATTCCATGAATCTTGCTCTACAACTCTGACCTGACGGTAGCCACTATGCAAGTCCACCTTGGAAAAATAAACAACTTCTTTCAACTGATCTAATAAATCATCTATGTGAGGAAAGAGATAATGATTTTTTATCGTTATTTTGTTCAGTGCTCGGTAATCAATGCACATTCTCCATGAGCCATCTTTCTTTCTCACCAAGGCAATTGGAGACCCACAAGGCGACGTGCTAGGTCTTATGAACCCTTTCTCGAGTAGCTCTTGTACCTACTTCTTGATTTTTACATTCTCTAAAGTAGACAACATGTACATTCTGATGTTAGGCAATGGAGCATCTTGCTGCAAATTAATATCATGTACTATTTCCTTTTTGGGTGGCATACCTTTAGGTTCCTGAAATAGTATATCATATTCTGAAACAATTTTTTCTAAATCAGCTTGTTGTTTAGCATTACAACCCTCAAATACGTTGGTTTTATCAGGTTTCTTTTCCTTTACAACCATCAGTAAAAATTGTTTGCATGAATTTACAATTCTTTTCATCTGCCCTGAGTTTATGAGAGTATAATTATTCTTGAGTTTGTGAGCTCTTACAATATATTCAATTCCATCTTTAATGAGTTGATACTTGTTTTTATCTCTATAGAAAATAACTTTTCTGTCATACAAGTAAGGACTTCCTAAAACAATTCCACATATATCCAAGGGAACAATATCTAACTCAACCTCATCTACAAATGTTGACTGAAAAGAAAACCTAAATTTATATTGTCTAGTCACTTGTAGTTGTGTTTTATCACATAACCAACCTAATGGATATGGCTTTTTGTGAGGTGTGGTTAGTAATTCTAACTTCTTTACAATTGCTTCAGAAATTAAATTTACTTGTGAGCCACTATCAAACGAAGTGTTAATCTTTTAATGCTTGGAAGCAACCCTTATATGAAAAAGCTCATGTATTTTGCTCTCATTTTCTTCATTATCAGTAGATTGCGCAAAATTACTAGCAGATGCTTCACAATTTTTAACTTTTATACCTGTGGCTGCAATTGTTGTTTCATCTCTTGAGTCTGACCCCAAATCCTTTTGAATAGTTACAGTAGTCATCTTCTTCTTGCCCTCATACTTCTTTGGTTTTAGCTCCAGATGCAAAATCCAACAGTGTTCATCATCATGCCCATCCTTTTTACATTGGGTGCATAGATTTGGTCTTTTGTACAGTATTTGTCTTCCTCTCTTTCCATTTATGTTTTCTTTTCTCCATATTCTTACTTGCAATGGGTTTTGATGATTCCCCAACTTCTAGGTTCACATTCTTACCTCTAGCCTCTAGATGTGTAGCTTGAACAGATACCTCATCTATGCAAGTGGGATTAAACATGAGAATTGTGCGTCTTAAGTAGTTGTGTAGACCACCTATATACTTCAGCAGAGTTTTATTTGAGTCTAAATAAATTCCTAGAATCAAAGCTCTTTTCCTAAATTCTTGAGTGTAACTTTTTACACTTTTCCCTTTCAATTGTCGAAGAGTTTTCCAGCTCATCATGGCTTGCTACATATAGGCTACTCGATATAATTGCTTTTTAGTTACAGAAACAAATTCACTCCAGACAGAAAGAATCTAACCATGCTTCTTCATGTCAGCTTGTGTCCTGCCTTCCCACCATACCAAGGCAGTGCCTCCAAGGTGTAGGTTGGCCAGCTAAATCTTACTACTGTCTGAATCAATGTTCTACACTCTGTAATAAAAATCAGTCTATCTAATCCAATTATCCAGCTTCTCTACATTGAACTCTCCATCATATATTGGTAAATCAAATTTAACATCTAATTTAATCAAAGATGTCTTCTTTTGTTTTCAGGGCTACTAGGAGGTGTGGGAAGTTTTTCTTCTTTCCCCTTGCCTTTAGAGTGGTCATGGAGGAAAGATTCTTTTGCTTCTTTATCTTGTTTGGATTTTGATGAATCTTCCTCTCTACCTTTCTTAAATTTTCTATACATTTCCTCTACCATGACTCTCATGGTCATGAAACTATCCATGAATTGAGGGTCTGATTCCAAGGGAGTTTCTTCTGACGTTTTCCTCTCAGGATAGACTCTTCCAATTTCAGGGTTAGTTTCAACCAAATCTCCTTCTCCTAATTTAAGCTTTGATCTAGTTAGCATTCAACTACAAAATATAGCACAAGCTTGTCTAACCTTAGTAAACTTGAGTTCCGATACCACTTGATCTATAATTTATCCAGGACAAAGAATTAAAGGTATTACAGACTCATGTGCGTGGAGGTGCCTACCTTTATTTATGGAACGGATCGATAAGATTGTGAAATACATAGACACTGAAGCAGTTAGTGAAAAAATAATAGTAAAACATATAAACACAACAAGTTTAACAAAGGGTTCACCCAATGGTCCTGGGTTACGTCTCCTAGTCCAGCCTTCAATGCTGGTCTCTCTATTATGTTTTCAAAGAAACGTTTTTACAACAGTGAGCTCAATTTCAGTCTCACTCAATAGATATAAATCAGTAGGACTGGACTTGGATCCCCCAAGTCTCTGGAGTACACAGACTCTCCTTACTGAAACTCAACCTCTATTGGTCAGAGTAGTATGAACCCAATCTGATACTCATACATACATGAAAGGTAAGTACAAAGGAGTTTGCTTGAACCTCTCAAGCCCTCTCTGGAGTACACAGACTCTCTCGAACTCCGTCTGGCTTGATGCTACCTACAAGTCAACTTGGCTTCTTCTCTTTGTTCTATGCTTTTGGCTTTCTTCCTTGACTAACTCACTCCTTACTTTGTTTCTGTCAGTTCGTGGCTTTAAAGACAATATGCTTTCTGACTGTTCGTTTCTGCCGCCCAGCGCTCTAGTTCTCCTACCTCTCTGTCCATTTGAATTCCTCTATTCTGCATCATCATCACTATGTAACACTTCACAGGGAGGTGGCCACCTATTTCATAATGAACTGAGTGTCAGTTCTCTTGGAAATTTCTAAACGGTCGTTATTTCTGTTTGCTCCAAGATTGCCCACGAAATATGAATCCTTTCCAAAATAATCGTCCATACCAGACTTCAAATCCCATATAATCTTGCTTTATCATCTTTCAAATCCGATCATTCATCAAGATGTGCCTCCACTGTTGATCTGGATCCCCCCAAATCCTACAGTCATCGTGCATATCGAGCGGATAATTAGATCGACGG
This sequence comes from Pinus taeda, assembly GCA_000404065.3. Lineage (NCBI taxonomy): Eukaryota > Viridiplantae > Streptophyta > Pinopsida > Pinales > Pinaceae > Pinus > Pinus taeda. The sequence goes on from APFE031539707.1 coordinate 16,105, forward strand.
TTACCCATCTGATATGTGTGATTTTCTCTCTCCTCTGCTGGATGCGTGTCACTCGCTGTGTGGCATTGGGTGGGACTCAATCTAAATCGCTTACCGCCTCGAGGCCCTTCCGAAATCCTACCTGGTTTTTGTGGAATCCTGCTCCGTCGAAACCAAAACCTATACTTTTCCGCATTTTATAACCTTTTTGGGTCTAGGTGCTTTGGGGCTTTCCTTCATTGAGGGGGACACCCTGTAATATGCAATTAGCACTTAGCACTAATCGTGTATTAGAATCTGTTCTCATTCTCTGATCCGACTCCTGGTTTTGCCAATTCTCCGCCAGCGCACATTACCATGGGCCCTCGGTCTATGCGCTTGACTGAGGGTCCTCGTTGCTCTGCACTGGTCACAATCTGCAACTATCACGAGGATTCCTTCTGATAGCTCGATCCTTTTAAGACTTGAATCCTTTTATTTGGCATAATTTTATAGAGCTATAAAAACTTAGAGAGTGTTCTAGGATCAAATTCAGAACAACAGAGGTAAAACAATCATCGGTTTAGATTAAACCCTACTAATTGATATAAGCAGTGTCAACTTGTTAAATATAATACATCATTTAACACATCAAATTGGGGCAATCATAACAATGTGCAAATGACTGTAAAGGAAAAACCACAGGCAAGGTTTAATGTGATTTGGATGTATTCTTCATAGTTAGGGATAGTTGTTTTTCCTACCGATATGTACAAGTAAAGGGAGTATGGATAGTTGAGAACTGAGATTAGGAGGTTTTAGAATATTGTGTGTTCTGAGATACCACTGATGTTCATGGGTGAGATATACTACATATATGTCTGTTAGATCAATATCACATGTTATAAGGTGAAAAAGAGCACATCCTTATCAACATCTAATATTATAGATCCTAATATATGGAGCTATGGACTTGACGCTTGAGAGGGACTTTCATATTTCTTATGACCCCTTTTGAGGCTATGACCTTGATCACTACATCTGTTGGGCAGGATCAAAATTTTTGGTTTTCAAAGATCTCATGTCTTGCGATCGTTATTTGGCTGATGGATTGCCTCCCTCTTTTCAAGTATACTTTCGATATTCTCTTACATCTTTTGTTGAATCAAGGTGTGTTAGGCCCCTATACTACTAGTGTGACCCCTTATTGTTATTAGTACAACCCCCTTATTATATTGGTGTACCCATGTGGTCCCTGTATTTTTATTATTGTGCCCTATAGAAGCCCACTATTGCTATTATTGTGCCCTTACATTATTATTGCTATGTCGGCTTTGATTATATTATGACCACTTAGACTCCTATATATAGAAATGAGGCCTTGTCATTTGTATCATCCAAGAATTGTTCGTTTGTGTAATTTAAAGGAGGTTGCCCTCTCGAAGAGGCTGAATTATAAGGCATTCAACTATCTTTTCTATCTTTTTGTGAGCTAGTTTCATAACATTTGGTATCAGAGCTTTGAATTCTAGGGTTTCGTTGCTCCAAACAAGTCATTGTGGTATTTGCACTATAACTTTTTTTCTGCAATGTTTCAGATGCTACAAAAAAAATCTCATTTGAGAAGAAATTGCGCTGAACGTCGGGTCTAAATTTTAGAGCTTTTTGCACAATCTTTGCGGAGATATGATTTGAGGAAGTCGGCCTTTTTGCAGACTCCTGAGTTACATTCCAAACAGGTGACCCGGGGAAAATAGTCATAACTTTTGTTTTGAGCATCAGATTAAATTTTTGTAAGAAGTTACAAAAAGACAACGGACTTTGGTTTCCTGTATATTTTTCAAATCCCAAGGTCAAAATAGTGAAACGTGGCACTTCATACAAGTTCGCTCTTCTAAAAAGGTATATAATCAGGTCATCTTGGGAGATTGTGCATAACTCTTTCTTGGAAAATATAAATTTGATCAGAATGGTGGCATTAAAAATAGGACGCAGAGGGATACTGCAGACTGCAATTTCAGAACTTAAAGATCCGAAAGTACAGAGTTACAGTACTTTCAAGATCGAGCTCCTAAAATGAAGAAAAAAGGAGATGAGGAAGTTTGATGGCAAGGATCTAGAAAATTGGATACTTCAGATGGAGCAATATTTTGATCTACATGGTGTACCACAGTTACAAAAGGTATGTATTACATCTTCATATTTAGAACCAGATCATTTTTTATGGTATAAAGGGCTTTGTTCTTGTGAACAACTTGTTGTGTGGTTAATTTTCATGGAGGAAATGATAGCACATTATGAGGATACAAAGAGAAACATCTTCTTTAGAGGAACACCACAACAATTGGAAAGAGTAAAAGGGCTTTGTTACATAGTGAAAAGTAAAATGATGGCAACAAGGAAGTCTACCCCTCACAACTATAAAGATGGAAGTGTTGTTTCTCCTAGCTTTCCACAACCTACAAGGGTTACACCACAACAATTGGAAGAAAAAAGAGAAAAAGGGCTTTGTTACAATTGTGATAGAAAATGCACTAAAGGTCATAAGTGTGCTGAGAAGAGATTATTTTACATAGAGTATGAAGAGGAGGAAGAAAAGGATCAAGAAACATCAAAAGGAGAGGATATATGCCAAGACCCAACCCCAGAGAAAGAAGAAATGAATCAGACCATATCTTGTAAAGCATTGGCA
>APFE031539711.1:18326-32721 GCA_000404065.3 Pinus taeda
ATTCAATACCATGGACCCAATACTTGGGATCAACACTTTTGGATGCAATACCACGGACCAAAACCATAGGATCAAAAACTGTCGGACTAATACCATGAACCAACCATAAGATTTCCCATGTCGCTTTTCTCTGCATGAAAGTGTGTGAACTTTTCTTTGCATGAAAGGAACTTTCCTCTGCATGAAAGTGCGTGAACTTTTCTTTGCTTGAAAGGAACTTTTCTCTGCATGAAAGGAACTTTTCTCTGCATGAAAGTGCGTGAACTTTTCTCTTCATGAAAGGAACTTTTTCTGCATGAAAGTGCGTGAACTTTTCTCTGCGTGAAAGTTCGTGAACCAGAAAATAACTTTGCTACACTATAATTGATCATTTGAGATGAGTGGGTTGCCATCAAGTACAACATATGTATCATAATGCCAACACAAAGCTAGAACTCATGGCAGAGAAGGGTATCTTTATGGGTTACAGTGAGACTTCGAAGGCCTATCGAATCTTCATTCCTTCTAAACAGAGAGTGGTGATTAGGAGGGATGTGAAGTTCGAGGAGGGGAGGGCCTATCGGAGATCACTAGAGTATGATGAGAGAGGGTCACAAACTTCTCCTTAGCAGGGAGGTCAGGTACAAGGGCAAGACCTCAAGGTTCTGGATGGACTGGTATAGGAGGTATTTCAGTGTTAGTGACATTTGGGGCACCAGTGGCGAGTTCACTGAGCACTTCTTTAGGGAGTCCACTGGTACAGAGTTCACATGGCACTTCAACTAACACAAGCGCAAGTGCCGATACAGGTTCTTTAAGGACAGGTGTTGGTACAGGCACACCAGGGTCAGTTGGTAGACCTCCAGGTTCACTAGAATAGGGGTAGATGATGAGGTTCCCTATGGGGAAACCTCTTCAGGGAAGAGGAGTCCCAAGTGGCTTCAGAGCACCTTGAAGGAAGCGGAGTCCGTTGGTCCTCCGAAGAGGGTGAACAGGGAGAGTGTGCCACCTGAGCAATTTTGCAGTTATGTAGCCAAGGCTACCAACTTTGTTGACTTTGAGCCTCCTAGCTATGAGGAGACTGCCAGACAGGAGGTATGGAGAGAGGCTATGGTGGAGGAGTATGCCTCTATCGTTAAGAACAATGTTTGGGAAGCGGTGCCTAGGCCTGAGGGCAAGTCAGTTGTGACTTCCATGTGGCTCTACAAGATCAAGCATGTTGTGGATGGCAACATTGCAAAGTTCAAGGCGAGTTTTGTGGCTAGAGGGTTCTCATAGATAGAGGGAGTTGACTATGATGCGACCTTCGCTCCCATAGCTCGGTACACTTCTATCTAATCCCTTATTTCTATTGCTGCAGAAATGGTTTGGCAGATCCATCAGATGGTTTTGAAGACCGCATTTTTGAACAGAGTTATAGAGGAGGAGGTGTATGTTGAGCAACCACAGGGCTTTGAGGTACTTGGGCGGGAGACCCATGTATGTCGGTTGAGGCAAGCACTCTACGGACTTAAGTAAGCTCCGAGAGCTTGGTATTCGAGGATTGATACTAACTTGCAACAGATGGGTTTCACGAAGAGTGATGCAGATCCAAACCTGTACTACATTGTTGTAGGGGGATGATCGCTCATTTTTGTGCTGTATGTTGATGACTTGTTCATTATTGGGGCAGAGAGACAGATTAGTGATTGCAAGGAGGATCTTGCTATGGAGTTCGAGATGAAGGACATTGGGCTGATGCATTACTTTTTGGGGCTTGAGGTGTGGCAGGAGGAGGGGTATATCTTTCTGGGGCAGGGGCAGTATGTTGTGGATGTGTTGAGCGGATTTCACATGGCAGACTGTAGACCCATGTCTACATCTATGATCACCAACTAGAAGAAGCTCCATGCTTCAGATTCTAGTTTGGTGGATCCCACATTGTATAGGCAGCTTATTGGGTCCTTGATGTATTTGGTCAACACTAGGCCAGGTATATGCTTTACAGTGAACACACTTAGCCTGTTCATAGGTGAGCCCAAGAGGATGCACTGGGTAGCTGCAAAGCATATTCTTCGCTACGTGTAGGGGACTGTTGATTATGGTCTGGACTATAGGCTGGGAGATGTAGTGAGTTGGCAGGTTACACAGATTCAGATTGGGTAGGGTGTGCTTCTGACAGGAAAAGCACTTCAGGGTGTTGCTTCGGATTGGGTTTGGCAGTTGTGTCGTGGTTTAGTCGAAAGCAAAATTCAGTGGCTTTGAGCTCTTCTGAGGCTAAGTATATGGCTGCTAGCCAAGCTAGTTGTGAGGCCATTTGGCTTCGCAAGTTATTGTATGGCCTATTTGATCAGGAGTTGAGACCAACGGTTATTCACTGTGATAATCAGAGTTACATTAAACTCACGGATAATCCAATGTTTCATGACAGGTCAAAACACATTGACATTAGGTATCATTTCATTAGGGACTATGTTCAGAAGGGGGTAGTGAAGCTGGAGTATATATCAATAGATGAGCAGGTGGCCGATGTTCTCACGAAGTCTTTGCCAAGAGCCAAGCATGTCCATTTCAGGGACAAGATGGGTGTGGTCAGAAACACTTTCCTCAGTAAGAGGGAGTGTTGATTTTTAATGTACCTTGGACAAGTGGTTTCCGATGGGTTAGTCTCTACGTAGGGAGTAGTGTCCAAAATAATTCTTTTCCTAAGTGTGACTTTAGAAAGTGAAAGTGACTTTAAAAGTGGTAAAGTCAATGTTAAATTATAAAGTGAAAAGTGACTTTAAACATAAAGTACAATGTGGGTACTTTATTTAATGGGTGAGTTAAAAAATAGAAAGTGAGAATTAAATGCACATTTATTCTCATCCCTTGATCTAAATGAATCTGAGCCATTAGATCTTACGGTTGCCCAAAAGTCATTTAGGAAAACAAAAGGGGAAAAAGAAAAGAGAGACTGCATTTATTCTTCATGAGCAGATTGGAGAAAGGAGGCCAAGAGTTGGAGAAAAGTTCTGAAGGAGAAATTTGTTGTAGCAAGCTGAAGGAGTGATTTCTGGGCAAAGTTGGGCACAAAAATCGAGGCATAGAAGACAACAGAAGATACAGTACGAACAACATTTAATGTTGTGAACTGCACGCCGTTCGAGAGAAGTTTTTGAGATTTTTTTTGAAAAAAATCTGTATAGTCCGTATAGCGGTACAAAAATCCGTTCAATACAGTCTGTACAGTCTAGATCTGTACAATACATATTTTCAGCTTCAAGTGAGCATGGAAATTGAGGCAAAGTGGGCATGGTTTTCAAGGAGTTTTGGGCTGAAGAGATAAGTTGTATTTTGTTGTTTTGTTTTGTCTACAAATTTATTTTTCCTGAACTTGAAAGGTAAATAAATGTGAAGATCTCTCTAACAGGTTTTCTCTGGAGAAGATTGAAGGAGTTTTGCCTGGGTCTAAATTTACCAAAAATCTGTGTATTTTTATGTGTGTTGCTGGTCTGTTTATGTCCATATTTATTTTCAGCATGTGTTGACAGTCCCATGTGTTTTACTCTGAAAATTTCATTTCTAGAATTCTATATGTTGAATGTATGTTTATGGGAAAGGACATTTAACTGAATGAGAGTGATAAGGTGAAATTAAAACCGTGTTGGGATTGCAAGAAACTTTTTGGTCATCAAATTTCAAAATGTATATGTCGAGTAACATTTATATTTTCAGTGTTATGCTTATTAGTTGGTTTCCAGACTATTAGCCTTATAAGGCTTTGTTAAATAGACTCAAACTATTTATGTTTTGGATGGCTTATAATGCGATTCGGTGGCCAACAGACCTGGTTTCCCACTGGACAGGTTGAGGCCACCAAATGACTTCTATATTTGTAGCCTGCCTGTTTATAGATGAATGAATGAAAGGTACTGCTAAGCTTACAAAAAAAAAATATCGATGAGCCACCTCATCAATTTCACTTGTGGATAAGATCTAACCATCTCCTTGATTATTTCATACCAAAAACTAAAGCTGGGTGAAGAGGTTTTCATATCCATTTCTTTTGGATCTTGATGATTATTGTAATTAAGACTTTCCGCAGATTGTGGATCTGAAACCTATGTAGTGTTTTTATAAATTAGATGTAAAAGGAGGACCAAGGGTTGGATTTAGAGAAGAAAAAATACCATTGTGGATGTAATTTAAACTCTGCATTATTAATCTAAGTGTCTAAGATCAGAAGCATATAGCATTTTGAGACAGGAATTCTTGTGTTGATGTGTTTCCAGTCAGTTTTCTAGGTATTTGTTTCCATCTATCTGTTTCTCATGAGATGTTTTTCTTCCATATATTTGAATGGAGGCATATGAAATAGAATTCACGTTTACCATGCTCTGTTTTCATTTCATTTAAGTATCATCATTTTTTCTAAAGTCAAGCAAAATTCATCCTTGTTAGATGCTTTGTTTTTGATGGACTGTTTTCTCTTTTCTACCACCATATTCAATGATATCTTTGTTGAAGAAATCATCAACTACCCTGGTCCTCTATTTTAATTGACTATCACCAGCATTTTGACACCTTATAGATTGATTTTCAGAGTTATTTGACTCCATGCCCAAGGAATTCTACTTCTCTACCTTACCACATTATTGAAACCCTACTGCACATAAGATCTAGCCATTGCGTTAAGTACACAACCAATTTTTGAGGTGGCACTAGGTGATTGAGCTGTAAGAGAGAGCCCTCTCTGGGTTGGAGGGGCTAGCCTTCAATCTAAAGTCTGGTTTTAAGGTTACCTCAAAGATTTCCTTCACAGCTATGACATTTTTGAGCGATAACAGAACTAGCCATCAAACAATTGGAGGTGGCTGCATCAAATCTCAATGCAAAACCCATAATAGAATAGATTGCCTTATGACATAAAATGTTTTGAAGCCCATGTGTTGATTTTGCATGGGCACACACACAGATTGAATAATTAAAGTTGAATCGCACAAAAATATGTAATATTTCTTAGCATTATTGTATTCTTAATTTAAGGGTGATGTTTGCACTTTAGGTTTGCTCAAGAAGTTAAGGCCTAGGAGGAGTAAGGTTAAACACATAAAACTTATAATAAATGACTTATATAAAGATGAGCCAAAATAAGTAAATACAATAATACAAAAGAGAGATCAGATTGAAATAGTTGTGTTTCAATGAAATCATCTTGGTTTGAAAATACTTATAAGCATATCATCCTTTCACAATTGTTTATTAGTCCCTGCTTTTGGCAAAAGATTCTTTCCTTTTTCAATTATTCTCAAATTCATATATTGTGAAATTATAGCTTTTTTAAAGTTGATATGAAAAATACATTATTTTTTTTTTTCTTGAATTTTCGTTAGTTGAAAAATACTGATGTGACTATTTTTATCATTGACTCAATGCTCCTTTTGGATTGGTACATGTTGATCATTGGGATTGGCCAAATCTCAAGGATAACATTTGAGGGACTAATATTTCTCCCTCGGTTTTTAAGAGGTGTCACTCCTCTAACAAAGAATTATGAAATTAAAAAAAATGCAGAAAAGAAAGGGGCCTGAGACAGAACCAAACCTTCAAATATTCAGAAAAATGATATATATGGACATAAACATACATGGATTTCAAAATTCATAAATTTTCCAGCATAACTATAAGTAAAGAGTCAGTCCTGAGTATGTGGTCCAATGGTTGGGTGGGGGAGGTTTGGTCCCCACAGGGCTCATGGTCCAATCTCAGGCGGGACAATGTACATCTGAGAGCTGCTCCAGGCGCAATATCTTCAGTTGAAAAAAAGAAACTGTATGTAAAGAATCAAGCATTTGGACTAAAGGAAGAAATCATGGAATGCATTTGCAAAGAAATTTAAAAGATATTTTCATTCAAACTCATTGGGATGAAAAGAGCTACACAGTTGTGATTTTAACCTTAAAATTTAAAGTCCAAATATCACACTAGAGATGATCTACTCTTAAATAGTTCTATGTGGAACCTTTAAAAAATATACAAATGTTGAAATAAACTATAGAATATTTGAGAAATGTAAAGGCATTCATCCCTTCAAGGACGGAGATTGGGCTCTCCTGCAAACCATATAACAGAAGAAAAGGCCTAGAAGAGAAGATGAACGACAATCTGAGAAATCAACCTTGATTCTTGGAAAACTCCAAAGTTAAGGAGGTTGTATGATTTCTAAATAAGAAGAAAGGTAGAAAACCAAAACTTGGATAATATACTTACAGTGCTGGGAAAAGACTTTCTCTTGTCTTGAAAACTCCTTTATAAATGTTGGATGTGTGTGAGAAACTTAACCGTTAGAACGATCAATCCGTTATGTTGAAGTAGTTACCTTCTCCAAAGTATCTTTGAGACTTTGCTCAATGCAATCTCATAAATGTGCCATGATAACTTCTTGTTCCACTCATACTTCGAATAACTCATCTTCAATATCATTTAAGTCATAACATACTTGATGTACTATGTCAGATTGGTCTTCATTCTTGTTGATAAAACAAATTAACCACTTCTTAATTTGTTCTTTGGGGAAATCAGCAAGTTTGTTAAAGTCCTTTCCCTAAGTGACCCTTAGTACATCAACACGGTCATGTATTTGTTCTCGATTCAATAACATCATGTCCATGATTATATTTTGGCCTTCCAATTCTTTTGCTGCCTCAATAAACTTAAAGAACAAGTCACTTTGTCTTGTCTTGATATTATTACAGCAATTAATTCGTGGAGTGTCTTCACGCTTTCTTTCCAACAAACATTTAATTGTTTAATTCTTTCTTGAGATGGAAGATTTTGCTCTTTTCTCCGCTCCTCATTCATGCTTGTTACTTTCATGACGAATGTAATTAATTCCTCTTTATAAAACATTTCATCATTTTCTAGATTTTTTTGTAAATATTCAATAAGGGAGTTAATTTTGACAGATGAGTTGGTCGAAGCCATAGCTACCTCCCACACTTCTAAAATTGTATCAATTCTTTTATTAATATTATTAGTAATGTACTGTCATATTCCCACTAAAAAAGTGATGCCACTTTGATTCTTGAATCGCTTTCCAAGACACTTGGTTCCTCTCCATGTGTGTGCTAGTTTCTATTGAAAAAAATTGTGTTTTTCCTTTTATTGCTATGTGCTCTAACTCTTAAGGTATTTTTGGTAGTGGTGGTTGTTTTCATGATAATCTAGGGCTGTATTAGTTGCTATTATAGCAAGCTTGAGAATTGAATGTAAATTGAAGCACAATTCTAGCTAAGAACTTGCAATGTGTAATTATTTTGGGATAATAATAGTTCCAGCAAAGAGAATTTTTTTTGGTGGAATTGTGATAGGGAGAGTTGGACACAAGCACAATGATATGGCACATAGAAAGATATCAAGAACACTCTTATGGGGTAGAGAGAAACATAGAGAAGTTGTAAATGAAATCACCCATATGTCAAGGGGCACGTTTGTGGAGAAATCATGATGCTTTTAGATTAGTGTAGATTTCTCTCTCTTGATAATTACTTGTGAATGTTTGTTGGCTTCTTATTAAATTTTATGTTCTCTTCTTCATCAAGCAATTACCAAAAGTACAAAACATGAATATCACAAGAGACAAGAACACAAAGATATAGGCTCCAAGCTAGGGCAAAAACCCCACAAGGGGGAAAACCCAAGAAAATTCTCTTCTTATAAAATCAGATCAAAGTGAGATATCCAAGACCCAAGACCAAAACCAAGACTGCCACAAAGACCCCAAGTTAGCCCTCCTCCAAGTCTCTTCAACAAGTCAAAGTTGATAAAAATAAACACTGGTCAAACTCCTGAAATTTGGTCAATACCTGAAATTTCGCGCCCCCCCCCCCCCTAAAATTTTAGGCCTGCAATACCTTAGACAAATTCTTATGTATGAGCAGAACTAGGGCAAAAAACATAACTCTCTCTGCTTTGACTTCTCTCTCTTTCTCTTTTTTCTTGCTTGCACAGAAGTCTATGTGATGAGTTGGTGAGAAAATGAGGTCAAACTACCCTCTATTTATACATGTTCAGGAGGTCGAATAACTGCCTCTTTAGGCCGACTTGGTCTTGTGGATGACAAATTGACCTTTTTGACTCAATAAATTTTCTTTTTCTTTTTCTTTACAATAGTCCAAATGGGACTTTGACTCAATAAATTCTCTTTTGACTCAAATGACCCTACAAGCATGAAGAACATGCTTTGACTAATAAAAATAATGATAATAATAAAAAAATATTTTTCTTCTTTTTGCTTTTACATGAAATACATATTGATACAAGTACAATGATAATTATGAAGACCGAACCTAGTTACATTTCCAACAATGTCAACTAGAATGGATGCCATGGAGGCATCTCAAAGAAGAAGAGTTGTAGCAAGATGTTCATGATGAGGTGCGACAATTAGAGGCTCCATTGGAGGCCCTAGAAAAAAGATTATCAAGGCATATTGATATATTGGAGATTTAAGCTAAAGATGGAAACACCTACCTATTCAAGGAGCTTAAATCTAGATAGGTCAATTGATTGGATTGGGGACATGGGAGAAATTCTTCAAATTTGAGTAAACCAAAGACCTCGAGAGAGTAAAACTTGCATGTAAAATGTTAAAAAGTACATGAATCCCTATGTGGGATAATGTGCTTGGGACAAGATGGTTTCCAAACTTAAGGGTAAGTTTGTATTGATGGATTATTCTTTGAACATGTTCAAGAAACTACAAAGACTAAGACAAAAGGATACGATGTTAAAAGAATATACCAAATTTTTTTATAAGGTGTCCTTAGATCTAAACCAAGTGATGAGGGAGATGAACTATTGCTAGATATATTAATGTTTTTTCGTATGTTATTCAAGATGATTTAAGGATGTCGAGAATTTGATATCTGGTAGAGGCATATCTGTGTGTTTTGAAGGCTAAAGAGAAGTTTTCAAGAAAACAACAAAGTCTTATGGTGCAGGAAAGAATTAGAGGCAAGAACATGTTTGGAAGAGGACAAAGCAAAGTAATCAAAATAGAAAGGGTAGCAGTACCAATGTTGCAAACCATGGAAATATAAAAAACTATGATGCCCCTAGTGATCAAGGAACTCTTAGAGGTAGATGGATGAGCATGCTTAAAGTGTGGAGCACAAGAATAGAACTTATGAGTGTTCAAAGAATTTAAATGCCAACAAAAGGTAAAGGGGAAAAATACATCGCTCAAGTTGTTGAGAGCACAATTGGAAAAGTGATTGGAGATAACATTGATGAAGTGCAGCAAGAATGTAGGAAGATTGATATGTTCGAAAGAGTATTATTGAACTAGAGCACCAACCAGAAGAGAAGGATTTGAAACAATATAATGTAATTTTTGAAACCAAATGTAAGAATGGAGGTAATCGTTGTTCACTTATGTAGATTGTGGTAGCATTGAGAAAGTTTCTAAGGAAGTCGTTGAGAAGTTGAACTAGGAATGCACCCCACATCCAAATGTCTATGGAGTCCCTTGGATGCAAAAGGAAACCATGTCATTGTTCTAGAGCACTGTCTAATAAAGTTTCATCTTGGGAATTACAAGACCAAGTATTATGTGATGTAGTACTGATGGACACTTGCCATTTGTTGTAGGGGAAGCCCTAGCAATTCGATCAAACAATTGTTCATGAAGTAGTAAAGAATACTATTTTGCCAAAGAAGGGTGGGAAGAAATTGAGGTCGCTGCACATAAAGGAGGACAAATGAGACATAAAAAACAATGATAATTATATTAGTGGAAGGGCAATGATGTTACTCACCGCTAAAGAGTTATTGAAAGAGGAAAAGAGGGCCAGGTGTTGCTTTTCCATTTTGCTAAACAATTTAAGTTTAGAAGAGAAGGGAAAGTATTTCCCCTTTAAAGGAGCAATTCCTAGTAGATTGATTTTATGCAATTTCAAGTCCACCAAACAAAGCACCACATTAATTAACCCTTGTTGAAAGTGCAAAGATCAATACAAAAATTTGTGAGTTATTGGATTGAGGATTGATAAGAGAGAGCTTGAGCCTATGTGCGATAACTATTGTATCAGCACCAAAGGAAGGAGGGGAATGGTGGATGTGCGACGATTCAAGCATCAACAACAAGAGTATCATCAAGTATCGATTTTCATGACTGAGAATGGATGATTTAGTGCAATTTTTTAGTGGAACAAAGTACTTCACAAAGCTTGATTTAAAAAGCATATATTACCAAATTCAAATCAATGAAGGAGAGGAATAGAAGACAACGTTTAAAACAAAGGAAGCATTGTATGAATCCTTGGTCATGCCATTTGGGTTGAAAAATGCACCTAAAAATTTTGAGGCATTATGAAGTGTTGAAACCTTACTGGGTAAGGTTGTAGTTTCCTATTTAGATGACATATTAATTTTCACCAAGACGAGAAGAGCACATGAGTCATTTGAGGTAAGTGTTGGATAAGTTAAAGCATGAAATGTTGCTCATAAATCTACATAAATGCTCCTTCATGAAAGAAGAATTGGTTTACTTGAGATTTTCAATATCTCAAGATGGGTTGAAGTTTATTGATATAGAGAAAGGAAAAGACATTATAGAGTGGCCAATTTCAAGAAGTATATTTGAGGTAAGGAACTTTGTTGGAAGTTGATTAGGAAATTTAGCAATGCATGTGCACCATTATCAACATGCATAAAACAATTAGTTTCTATGGAATATAGTAGCATGAAGAGGCTTTGAATTGTTAAATAAGAAAGTCACTGAGAAAATAGTGTCAATTTTACCAAACTTTGAGAGAGTGTTCCAAGAGGGAAATTTAGTGGTGTATGTGCACCATTATCAACATGCATAAAAAAAATGAGTTCCAATGGTATATAGTAGCACAAAAAGGCTTTGAATGGTTAAAGAAGAAAGTCCCTGAGAAACTAGTGCCATTTTACCAAACTTTCAGAAAGTGTTCGAAATGGATTATGATGCTAGTGGAACAACATTGGAGTAGTGCTTAGCCTAGAGGGAAAGACAATTGTATTCTTCAATAAAAAGCTACATTATGCAAAAAAAAGTAGCATGTGTATGATCAAGAGTTCTATGTCATCATTCTTGCAGTGGAGAAGTGGAAGCAACAATATTAGTTGCATAAGGAGTTTGTCCTTTATATTGATCATCAATTGTTGCAATATATACACAACAAAGCAAAGTTAAATTAGTGGCACATGAAGGGGGTGCAACTCTTGCAAAGTTTCATATTTGTGATGAAACATAGGTTTGGGAGACCCACTAAGGTTAATGATGCATTGAATAAAAATATAGGATTATTGACTACTATGATAGTGGAGATGATGGGGCTGTAAAATTGTATGAAAGGGATACATATTTTGCTGAAACTTGGGAAGCCAATAAAGAGCCATGAAGTCATGACAAAATTTCATTCTTGGACTATATCCAAGAAGGATTCCTATTTAGCAATAAACAATTATGCATTCCAAGAGGGTCAATGAGAGAAAACCCCACTCAATAGAAACACAATGGTCCCTTGAGTGGGCACTTTGGCAATGATAAAAGCCATGCATTAGTTGAAGAGTGCTACTATTGGCGTGGGATTACCAAGAACATGGAGAAGTGGGTGGAGAGATCCATGTTTTACTAGCATGCCAAGGGAAGCAGTCAACATACATATTTTGTTGAAACTTGGGAAGCCAATAAAGAGCCATGGAGTCGTGACTGAATTTAATTCTTGGACTACTTTATCCGAGAATGATTCCTATTTAGAAATAAACAATTATGCATTCCAAGAGGGTCAATGAGAGAAAACCTCACTCAAGAGCAACACAATGGTGCCTTGAGTTGGCACTTTGGCAATGATGAAAGCCACACATTAGTTGAAGAGTGCTACTATTGGCATGGGATTGCCAAGCAAATGAAGAAGTGGGCGGAGAGCTTCATGATTTGTTAGAATGCCAAGGGAAGAAGTCAACATACTAATGCCAAAAGTACCATGGGAAGATATCAACATGGATTGCCAAGAACTCGATGAGGTAATGATTTTATCTTTGTAGTTGTTGATAGATTTTTAAAAATTGCACATTTCATTTCCTAAAAAAAAATTAATGATGCCAAAAATATAGTTGTTTTATTCTTTAGAGAAAATGTTTGTTCACATGGTTTCCCCAAAAGCATACCCTTAGACAAGGACAACTAATTTATTGGTCATTTATGGAAGACCTTCTATAAGAAACTTGACACAAAATTGTCGTCGCATATCATCCACAAACCTTGCAAGCCTATTGAGACATTTGGTTGGGAGAACATGAGAGTGGGATTTGGTGTCGACACATGTTGATTTGTGTATACAATTCAGTGTTTTAAAACTTAGACTTCGGTTCGGAAATGGTCGACTTTGACTCCGACTCCGACTCGGTATCGACTCGGCCGGTTTGATTTCAATGACTCGGTTGTTGTAAAAAATACATTAAATATTTATTTTTAAATCCATCTGTAAATCCAAATCAAGATACTCATCAGAATCAAACTCTGCTAGATGACTCTTCACTATCCAATTTGATGTTGGATCAATATCTTCCAACGTAATGGGATCTGAATCAGGGCTTTTGTTCAGCAATTGGTTGTTTGAGTCGAAGGTTGTATTGGACATAGACTAGATCATTTAACCGTTTTTTTATCCAAATGGTTTCTCTTCTTCGTGTGAATCCTCTCAAAGAAAAACCAATTGCACTCACACCCAGTAGCACTGCAAGTTTGACTCAAAATACGAATTGCAAACTTTTGCGATTGAGGAAAATTGCTACCAAAAGCCTCCCAACATTGTGCTACAAAAAACATAGTAGTGTAAAGAGTTAGTCAACAAATTATATCCAACAATCAACTTTCAAAATATAAACAATCTAACAAAATAAGAATTTAAAAATTGAAATTTTTGTTTACCTAGCTCATCTGCTTGCCTTGCAATCTTTGCTAGGTTCTTGCCAAAGGTAATTGTGGCTTTGCTGAAACAAGTGACATGTTGGTGTATCTCCAATTAATCACGTTGCAATGGGATCATGCGATCAATGCATTCAATCAATCCATCTCTAAACCTCCCCACCCAAAACTTCTGCCTCCAGACCTTTATAATGATACCTTGGTTTGAAAAAATACTTAGTTGCATGTATAGGGCGATGGAGTTGATTGTTCCATCCTTCATCAATGATTGCCCAAATGGGCCCATACTTAGCCACTCTATCCGTGTATGCCCTCTTATTTGCTCCTTTGCTTGATCCATAGCCTCATAAATGAAGCCCATAGCCAATCTTTCCCCATCTACCAACCATAAGACCTTAACCAGTGGCTCAACAACCTTCACAATCTCTGCTGCCTTTTTCCAAAATATTTCTTCATTAACTTTCTTTTTCAAATCTTTGCCATCTTGTTTGTTAGACCACTAGCTTTGATTCCATTCATTACTGGAAAACATCTTTTGCAAGTTTCTATGTAGGAAAAGCATAGATTGCAATGTCAAAAAATGAGTTGCAAATCTAGTGATGGCAGGCCTAATAATATCTCTGCCCCCTGTGTGTCTCCTCATCAGGCTCAGAATCCATGAATGATTGTAGATACATTTTGTTATGCTTTTGGCATGATCTACAATGTTTTTGACCCAATCTAATTTGCCAATATCCTCAATCACGAGGTCTATGCAATGTGCAACATATGGGGTCCAAAAGATGGTTTTGTATTTTTCCTCTAACAGTTTACCAACAAGAACATAGTTAGAGGCATTATCTGTGATGACTTGAACAACATTAGCCACCCCCACCTCCTCAACAATCTCATCCAATAGCTAAAGCAACAATTGTCCATCTTTCACCCTATCAGATGCATCAACTGATTTTAGAAACATGGTTCCTTGTGGGCAAAAGATAAGAAAGTTTATGATGGCATAGTTCCTTTGATTAGTCTATCCATTTGACATAATGGTACATCTTGTTTTTGCCCATGAGTTTTTGAAATCTTCCAAATACTCATCAATAGAGGAAATTTCTTTCTGCGTAACTCATGCATAATAGGGCCTTTGAAGCCCTTTCCAGCAGCAAATATGACATCAAACATAGGCTCATAATATGGTGAACGAGAAGAATTGAAAGGGATATCAGCATCTTACCACCATCTAGATATGTAATCACAAGCAGTCTCTCTCAATTCTTTCTTCCAATGGTCATCTAAACTGGGCTGCAAAGTGTTGGCATTATTATGCATGTGTTGTACTTGATGGCAACCAACTCGTAGAAGATCAACTCACTTATATATATCTAGATGAATCTATTGAAGAGATATCAGATGTGACAGAATGCATGGGATGCCGGACAACTCAAAGGAATCAGATGACAGTTCTCAGTATGACAAGTTAGCTTTGCCATCAAGTCCAAAGGGGGAGATTGT
>APFE031539718.1:19645-83628 GCA_000404065.3 Pinus taeda
AACATTGTTGCTTTGTCCACTACTGAAGCAGAATACATTGCTACTTCTCATGCTTGCAAAGAAGCGATTTGGTTGAAAGGTTTGTTTGGTCAATTTGGTAGGTTGCAGGACAACATCAAGTTATTTTGTGACAGTCAAAGTGCAATACATTTGGCTAAGAATCCGGCCTATCAATATAAATCAAAGCATATACCGATCAAGTACCATTTTGTAAGACAGGTTATCACTGAAAGGGGAGTCTCTCTGGAAAAGGTGCATACAAAGGAGAATTGTGTAGACATGTTCACGAAACCAGTTTTGTTAGAGAAGCTACGCTGGTGTTTGGCTTCTTTTGGCTTGCAGAAAAGATAAAATAATAATAACAGGGCATCAGGCTAATTGTTGTCAAGGTGGAGGTTGTTGAGATTTTCTGTTTGGAGTAAGATAGGCAAAATCTCAGTTGATGACAACAATAGGAATAAGTTCCTATATTAGCTCCAGGTTGTTGGGAGATGATTAATGCCTCCTATATTTGATGTGAGTGAGTTAATGAGGTTGTTAGATTCTCTTTGCTATATAACAGGCAACCATTCGGATGTTTGCTAAGAGTGTGAGAGTTTTGTGAGGATTTAATTTTGTAATCTACTGTTTGATTAATAAGATTTCCGATGCCTATGTTGTGTGGACGTAGCCCAGATTGGTTGGGTGAACCACGTTAATTGTTGTGTCTTTATGTGCATAATCGATCTGTTGTGTATTTTGTTTAATTTAGCTAAGCATCTGATCTCCAACACATTGGATGATGTCAATATGGTATTAATGCTTCTTACGATATAAACCTGTCACCTCACAAGGGAGGTAAATGTATTTTAATATACGTATGGCGTCTGAACTTTAATCCAATGTCAAATGTAATTGATATGGTTGCTATTAAAATTTTAATGTTATGGTGCCATGGATTAAATGTTTTTTTTTTAATTGGATAGTTTGGGTTAGGATACCGATTGTGACAAATTGTATCGAACATAGAACATACACTTGGGTAGAGGTTGAATCTAGGAAAAACCCAGAATTGTATTCTACCTGGTAGGATATTGAAACTATAATATGCGTAAATAGCAATTGTACATGAGTTCATTTGGTAAGTTGGTTAAAAATCATATCAGAACTAAAAACAATTATAATGATAAGTTAAATTGAATTTACACAATTATCGAGGATCGAACAAATTATCTACAAATAACTTGTGAAATGAAAGTCGTTAATTAGCTATTAATGTCGGGAATAACATAGTTACAATTAAGAGCCATTAACAACTCAAATTTACATATTTGTCAAAAATGAAAGAAATATTTACCTACATGCATTTTAGAATAAACCATAGCTAAAAAAGTATCTCAAGATGTTGAAGTCGCCTATTTCGTTTGACAAATGTATGATTTTAATGCTTTGCATGTGCTCTTTGAACATGTTGTTGGAAGTAATGCTTCCACATAATGTGTGAGTTGTCAAGGTGATTCCCTAGGTGTCAATCTAGAAGTAATGAGTTTCCTATGTGTGAGTTTTAATAGCTATTTAGGTGTGTGACTGTCAGTGATTTAGACACTATAAATATGTAACCCTTGAAATCAATAAAAGACATAGTGTGTGTTTTGCAATGTGTGAACAATTTTTGTCTGGCTTTCTCTATTTTTCTATCTTTATACCAAAGAAGGTACTGACTTGACTCCATCTCTGGAGGGCCAGCATTAGTTTAATGTGTGAATTTTGTTTTTGGTGATTCTCTGTGTAGATTGATATATCTGTTTGTTATTTGTAGCTGCTTCCAGCGTTGTCGTATCCTGCCTACTTCCTAAGTCAAATTCTCTAGTGGTTCTTCGAAATCTCCTCCAGCTTGACTACCTCCAATACTATCTGGATGTATGCTCATTTTTTTTCAAAACAAATGGGTTTTTTTTCCTATGGACTTAAACCATCAGTCTGATGAATATCAACCTCAACATTACGAGGCCCACTGTCATTAAGATTTATTTAGGCAGAAAAAGACACAGTATTTACCAGGCTATTTCAGGCTCTGATTTCTTGTATGATTCGATGTGGGAAGAAGAAGTAAGCTTCATGACAGATCTGTGTACTATGTGCCAATGATATCATTATTTGTAAAAAATCCATTTTTGTATGCCATCAATAAGGCCTACAATTGCATGTTGGTAAAGAAGGACAACCCTGTAATCCAAGAACACGACACCTCTCTATCTTATTTGAATGCATATCAAAAAATTACAACTATGCCATTCGATGGGAAAAACGTATCCAATTTGACTGTATTCTGTAGATGTGTGAAAGCTTGCGTTGGCATTTGATGGAGAGAGACTCGCCAGTCATATATGTAAAAAGTGGTTAAAGAATTTTCCAGCGACTTTCTCAGTTTGTTTTCTTCAAGTAGAGCTAATAGGTCTCCCTCAAAACCGTAGTTGTCCATTGTTACTCTGAGGGCCAAAGTCTCATTCAGAGGAAGATATGCCGTGAGCCACTTGAAGACTTAATTAATTTAGAATTTTATTTTTATGAAGGTCACATGGAAAAAGTTTTATTTTTAAAGTCAAGGAATTTATTCGAATGGTTTGATTCATTTGTTTAATTAGACGTGAATTCTTATCATGTGTTTAACCATTCACACATATAGAGCATTCAATATGAATATTTGATGAGCCACGTGGTAGATAGATATTTAATGGTTCTGATAGCAGAGTTTATTCAAAAAATAGCATGTGAATTGTGGTGGTTTTATTCAGGTTGGTTGTAAAATTATTTTGTTGTGTGTAATAAAAAAAGGAAAAAAGAGGAAGAAATGAAAAACTACAAAGAACACGCTAATTATTGAAGAGGCTAATGTGACCTATCGTCCTCCAGCAGTATTGGTCACAGGTAGTTCTTAATAAGGTCAAGCTGGCGTGACCCATCGCGCTCCAGGAGCATCAGTATAGGTTGTTTTATATGGTCAAATTGAAGAATTCTCTGTTGAAGACATTTTGTATCCATAATGCTATCCTAGATAACTAATAAATGCTACAGAGGGTCGTGGATTCAAATATGGTGGTGGTTCCATAGGATGGTTTAGTGTTGCACTCTGGGAGGTTGAGAAGCATTAATTATGCAAATTTCATCAACGATGGTCAAAGGTGATTACATTTTAAATGGAGGTCAAGTGACAACTCGAGGATGTGGTGGTGAAAGAGAGGTGTCTGCAAGATTCCAGAGTGGATTTGGGTGTCCTTGATGACCATATTTGACAAATCTGACAATGATTTATTTCTTGTTGTAATGTGTGTTCTTTATATTTTCTACTTGTAAGCATTAAGGGAGGGTGTTGGAAGTAATGCTTCCATGTAATGTGTGAGTTGTCATTATGAGTCCCTAGGTGTCAATCTAGACGTAGTCAGTTTGCTATGTGTGAGTTGTAGTAGCTATCTAGATGTGTCATTGTCAGTGATCTAGATACTATAAATATGTAACCCTTGAGATCAATAAAAGACATAGTGTGGTTTTTGTTATGTGAAAATTTTTTCTCTCGCTCTCCCTATTTTTCTAACTCATGTCTATGAGGGTGGACTTGAACATGCTTCAGGATAATAATCTTCTTTAACATTTAAAACTATGTTAGAAAATATATATATACAACTTTGTAATATTAATTTATTATAATATATATATATATATATCTATAATATATAATATATATATATATATATATATATATATAGATATATAAGGAAAATTTAGAACACATAGTTTTACCTGGTGGCCTCAACTCGCCCCGAGGGGAAACCGACTCTGTTGGCCATTGGTCAACATTATACGCCATCCAAAAACGTAACTTATTCAGTCTTTCTAGCAAGGCTAGGTAAGTTTCAGTGTCATGACCACAAACTGTATAACTATGACAACTAACATAAACAACTCAAAATTTAAATGTTATCCACATAAACAAAAAATAAGTATAAGAATACTAATCTTTCTTGACATTCTACTCCTCACAGTTTGAGGCTACTAGGGCAAGGTCATCACCAGTTGCTTATGGCATTTCGAAGAGCTCCACAATGCAAGGGAAGTGACGGTCAATCCGGTCCATCCTAATGTCCTTTTTGTGCAACTGAAACAAGATCTTCTTCATGTCTTTTTTGTTGTTGGGAAGCCCCTGCATTGTAACTTCCATCCCCAAGGAAATTTGCTCCAGTTCTTTGCCTAGCAGACTTTTCATAATGAAAAATACGTATAGGGTGTGCTTCAATTATGTAATTTTCCCTCTTGCAGTCCCTAGGTCAGGCACCATTGATCTCCAGACTTCTATTTCATCGTCTGGTTCCAGTTCATTCTTTACTTGGCCTTCCCAATCGTCTATCAGCTTTGGGATATCCTTGTCTATTTCCTCCTTTTATGTTGAGGTTGCCTCAGCTATGAAGTGTTCGATGGGCTTACAACCCCTGTGGCCTTCCACCCTGCTTGGTTGCTTGGTTGCCCACGGTTCTGGGCCCTTGTTGTCATGGCTACAAACACATCTTGCTATACCCATAACCTATCGAATTGTAACCTGTATACATTCCAACATTTTTAATTGCAATAAATCTTTCATATCAACACATCACAACTGTAAAAACCATACTTCACTTCCATTCCTGGCCTGCAAGAGGAAAATGTATCCCTGTGCCCACAACCGTCCAGTGGAAGTGGGGTTCGAGTAGGATTCCCCTGGTTTATTTCTATGCCTCTCGCCCCTGCCAATGTTCAGAAATTGGTTACCCCCATACGGCCATGACTTGGCTCTTGGATCCATCTTGAACTAGGTATTTCTAGTGTTATCATACCCACAAACCCTTTCCTCTGCCAGCAATGTCCTTCCACTTTTTTCTCACCTCTTTGCCTCTCAGGCCACCCAAGATCCCTGACCACTCCCATATGGTTCTGCATTGCCATTTACTTAGGTTTTCTCAACCCATTTCCTAATCTTCTAGTGTCCCAACCCCCAACCTATGACTCTCCCTTGCCTCGCTCAGCTATACACAGTTGCCCAAGTGAGGCTTGCCCATTAATCCCTCTGCCTCCAGGCTGGTCATTCGTGTCAGGTTGTGTTTCTAAGCTCCGCTCGGTATCAATTATGCCATAGCCCTAGATTTTTCTTGAAAGAGAAATAAAGTAGTGCAGAGCTGAGCCACAGCTCCCCCTTGCGTTCCCTGGTTCCTCTCTGGCTGGGTTAAGCCTTGTTGAAGTGGCCTCGTGCCTCTCCCTCCTCCCCAGTAACTCTCCCACCACCTCATGGAATTTCCCCTAGAACTTGACCAAACCTTATGAATTGAATGAGGCGAGGACCAATCTACATACTTGAGAGTTGACGCTTACTCATAGACTTGTTTGCTTCACCTCCCTTCCGCTCTGTAATTTCAACTTTCTCCACTATCCCATTCACTTCCACTACACATCGAATAACTCTTCCCACTCTAACACCTTGTTAGGCCCCTATACTACTAGTGTAACCCCTTATTGTTATTAGTACAACCCTACTATTATATTGATGTATCTATGAAGTGGCCATATTGTTACTATTGTGCCCCATAGAAGCCCACTATTGCTATTATTGTGCCCTTACATTATTATTGTTATGTCAACTCTGATTATATTATGACCCCTTAGACTCCTATATATAAAAAGGAGGTCTTTTCATTTGTATCATCAAAGAATTGTTCATTTATGTAATGTAAAGGAGGTTTCCCCCTCGAAGAGGCTGAATTCTAAGGCATTCATCTATATTTTCTATCTTTTTGTGAGCTGGTTTCATAACATTTGGTATTAGAGCATTGCATTCCAGGGTTTCGCTGCTCCAAATAGGTCATCATGGAATTTTCGTTATAACTTTTTTCTGTAACGTTTTAGAAGCAAAAAAAAATCCGTTTGAGAATAAATCACACTGAACCTTGGGTCTGAATTTCAGAGCATTTTGTGCTATATTTACGGAGATATGATCTGAAGAAGTTGGTCTTTTTGTAGACTCCTGAATTACATTCCAAACAAGCGACCTGGGGAAAGTCATCATAACTTTCTCTCTGAGCATCGGATTGAAATTTCGTAAGCAGGTACAGAAAGACGACTGACTGTGGTTTCTTGTATATAATTTTCATATCCAAAGGTCAAAACAGGGACACGTGGCACGTTGTATAAGTTCACTCTACTGAACTAGTCTATAATTAGGTCACTGTGGGAGATTTAGCATAACTCTTCCTTGGAGAATCCAATTGGGATCAGACTATTAGCATTGGAAAGAGGACACAAAGGGCTACTGCACGTTACAATTTCAGAACTTAAAGATCTGAAAGTACAGAGCTACAGTTGTTTCAAGATCGAGCTCCTAAAATCAAGAAAAAGCAAGATGAGGAAGTTTGATGGCAAGGATCCGGTAAATTGGATACTTCAGATGGAGCAATATTTTGATCTACATGGTGTTACGTGGTAAATTTTCACGGAGGAAATGATAACACATTATGAGGATACAAAGAGAAACACGTTCTTTAGAGCAAAACCACAACAATTGGAAACAGTAAAAGGGCTTTGTTACATAGTGGAAAGTAAAATTATGGCAACAAGGAAGTCTACCCCTCACAACTATTAATATGGAAGTGTTGTTTCTCCTAGCCTTCCACAACCTACAAGAGTTACACCACAACAATTAGAAGAAAAAAGAGAAAAAGGGCTTTGTTACAGTTGTGATAACAAATGCACTAAAGTCATAAGTGTGCTGAGAAGAAATTATTTTACATAGAGTATGAAGAGGAGGAAGAATAGGATCAAGAAACATCAAAAGAAGAGGAAATACGCCAGGATCCAACCCCAGAGAAAGAATAAATGAATCATACCATATCTTGTAAAGCATTGGTAAGAATTACCACTCCTCAAACTCTTAAGATAGAAGGACATGTCCAGAAGAAAAGGTGCAAGAAGTGAAAGATCAAATTGAGAAAGAAGAAATGAATCCAACCATATCTTGTAATTCATTGGTCGGAATTACCACTCAAAATATCAAGCTACAAGGGCAAATCAAGAAGAAAAATTGTCAAGAAGTGAAAGATCACATCGAGCATCAAGAAATGAATCCGACCATATCTTGTAAAGGATTGGAAGAAATTACCACTCCTCAAACTCTAAATATAGAAGGACATATCAAGAAGAAAAAGGTTCAACCAGTCAAAGATCACATCAAGCAGCAACAACAAATTCTCCAACTTTTAAAGGATAATGCCACTTTGGTGCAAAATTGAATGAAACAACAGGTAGATCAAAATTGTAGTGAAAAATGTTTTGATGTAGGTGATTAGGTATTTTTATGGCTACATCTCAAGCAAGCTATTTATGAGAAGGAAATGTTAGCAATACTTAAGAAATGGCGACCTTACAGAATGGGAAGACATTTCAAGGTAAAAATGGATCATGATAGTCTTAAATACTTTTTAGAACAACTATTATCTTTAAAAGAACAAAAAAATGGGTCACAAATATGTTGGGTTATGACTTTCACATCATCTATAGAAAAGGGAAACAAAATTTTGGTGCAGATACACTCTCAAGAAAGGATGAGGATGTGGAAACTTTATTTTGTGCTATTTCTATTATCAAACTAGATTGGGTAAACAAAGCAAGGAAGGAATGGAAGAAGGATGAAGAAGTATTGCCACTCATTCAAATTTGTAGAAGATCCATATTCAAACAATATTGCCAAAACTTGAAGAGGAAGGAAAAATCATATCGAAACTTCACGCAATCACAGAAACAACAACCTGACAGCTATGAAATCAATCAATTTTAGAGTATCTCATCAAGTAGAAGAACTTACCTACTGAAGATTCCACATGGGAGGACAAGAATTTTTTACATAAGCATCAGGAACTAGTCAAGCATTGAGGACAACACTTTTTTAAGGAGAGGGGCATGTTAGGCCCCTATACTACTAGTGTAACCCCTTATTGTTATTATTACAACCCTATTATTATATTTATGTACCCATGTAGTGCCCATATTTTTACTATTGTGCCCCATAGAAGCTAGCTATTGTTATTATTGTGCCCTTACATTATTATTGTTATGTCAGTTATGATTATATGATGACCCCTTAGACTCCTATATATAGAAAGGAGGTATTTTCATTTCTATCATCAACGAATTGTTCATTTATGTAATGTAAAGCAGGTTCCCCCCTCGAAGAGGCTAAATTATAAGGCGTTCATCTATCTCTTCTATCTTTTTGTGAGCTAGTTTCATAACATACCTTCCCTTAAGTCCCCCTCTACCACCTTGTTAGCCCACCTCCCATGCATTCAAGGTACAAGACACCATACTCCCTACATTGAGCATGTGGGGTGTAATTGTAATGAATTTTATTGTACTGACCATGTCAACCGAGGCTTGGTGCCTCCAACACCACCCTAATCTCAATCATGAGCTTGGGTTGTTTGGTTCTATCTCGCCTCATATTCCCTACAATCTTGTTCCAGTATTGTCTCCAAGGCTTCGAAGGTTGTGTCCCTTGGTCAAACTAGCCATTGTTTCTCCATCCAATCCTACTGGTGGTTGCATCCCCAATTTGCCAAGAAATTCACTCCCTTGTTTCCTTCTCTCCTAATGTGTTTGACCTGAATGTAGTCAAATTTGGGGATAATTTCCGCTATTTCCTGCATTAATCTTTCTATTCTCCAGCTCTAACTGAGTTTATCCCACTTAGTGACATTATTTAGTTTTGTCACAATATTGATTACTAAACTTGAATCCCCCACCACTTCCAGGTTTTTGCACCCTAGTCTAATTGCTATTAAAAGGCCCTTTCTAACTGCAGCGAACTTCAACTCATTTTTGTTGGCAATCCAACAACTTTCTACATAGATGAGGTGGGTGTTAGTCTGGGAGTCTCGAAAGAGGCCCCCAAGACCTGCTTTCCCCGGGTTTCCTTTGGAGGACCAGTGTTAGGCCCCTATAATACTAGTGACTCCCCCATTACTATTGTCATTGTATCACTTATTGTTATTATTGTGCCCCTATTTCCCCCGTATTGTTATTGGTATGCCCCATTGAAACCAACTATTGTTATTTGTGTGCCCTTATGTTATTACTGTTATGTTGGCTTGATTACATTTTGACCCCTTAGGATATTATATATAGAAGGGAGGTTTAGTCATTTGTATCATCCAAGAATTGTTCATTTGTGTAATGTAACGGAGGTTTCCCCCTCTAAGAGGCTGAATTCTAAGACATTTGTCTTTCTTTTCTATATTTATGTGAGATGGTTTCCTAACATTTGGTGTTAGAGCTTTGGATTCTAGGTTTTCATTGCTCGAAACAGGACATCGTGGCATTTTCGCTATAACTTTTTTCTGCAATGTTTCAGAAGCTAAAGAAAAAATCCATTTGGATCGAAATCATTTTGAACTTCGGGTCCGAATTTCAGAGCTTGTCTCACTATATTTGTGGAGATATGATCTAAGGAATTGGGCAATTTTGCAGACTCTCGAATTACATTCCAAACAGGTGACTTGGGGAAAATAGTCATAACTTTTGTTTTAAGCATAAGATTGCAATTTTGTAAGAAGTTTTAGAAAGAGAACGGAATGTAGTTTTCTGTGTACCAGTTTTAGGTACTAAGGTTGAAAGAGTGACACATGACACATTGTACAAGTTCGCACTACTGAACTATTTTATAATGAGCTCATCGTGGGATATTTGGCATAACTATTCCTTGGAGAATCCAATATTCATCATACTTGTGAGGTTATAAATAGGACTCAAAGTGCTAGTGTAGGACAATATTTCAGATATTCAAGATCCACAATTACAGAGATACAACAGATTCAATATCGAGCTCTTACAAAGTGAAAAAAAAGTGTGTAGTTTTTTTTAGTTTTGCATAAGATTGGTTTGAAAAATTAGTTTCAAGGAATTCAAAGGGAATAGAGAAGAATTATTAGCATTAACTAATGCCCCGAAGAAAGAAAATGGAAACACCTAGTAAGCAACCTGAAAGCTCTAGCATGACTCGTGAAGAAGAGGAAGAAATGCAACATGATATATCAAAATTACAAGACCAAGTACGACAAATTTCAC
The DNA here is from genome assembly GCA_000404065.3 of Pinus taeda. Taxonomy (NCBI): domain Eukaryota; kingdom Viridiplantae; phylum Streptophyta; class Pinopsida; order Pinales; family Pinaceae; genus Pinus; species Pinus taeda. The sequence goes on from APFE031539718.1 coordinate 29,762, forward strand.
TCTCAATAAAGGTAAAAGAAGCCAAGATGAATGCCGTGGAAGCTAATATGAATGGCATGAAATATAAGATGGATGGTTTAAAGAAATGCATAGAAGCTAAGATGAATGGCATGAATGCTAAGATGAATGGCATGGATGAAAAGATGGAAGAATTGAAGATAAATTTGAATAAGTTGCTACAAGAAATGGTCATTAATACTGAAAGGGTAGTAAAGGAAACTAATGATGAAAACAAACGAAATGTTAATCATGATTTCATAGACTCTGATTTTGGATTGAAGACCCGCCATGTTCCAAAATTCAATATGAGGAAGTTTGATGGCAAGGATCCCGGAACATGGATACTACAGATGGGACAATTTTTCGATCTCCATAATATGCAAAATAAACAAAAGGTACACATTGCAACTTCATATTTGGAACCAAATCAGTTCGTATTGATGGCTTTGCTATTGTAAACAAATTAACAGTTGGGAAATTTTTACGCAAGAAATGATAGCACATTATGAGGATACAAAAAGCAACACCTTTTTTAGCCAATTGATAAATCTCAAACAAAAGGGTTCAATGATGGAGCACATTGAGGAATTCTAAAGATTGAACATAAGGGTAAAAGATATTCCAAAGGAGCATAGGATTGATGTGTTCATCAGGGCTTTAAAGGATAATATCCAACATGAGGTTTTCCCTTGGGAACCTGATTCATTGGAGAAGGCATTCAGCTTAGCAAGAAAAATGGAAAGCAAAATTATGGCAATGCGGAAGCCTACCACTCACAACCATAAAGATGGAAGTGTAATTGGAAGAAAAAAGGGCAAAATTGCTTTGTTACAGTTGTGATAGCAAATACACTAAAGGTCATAAGTGTGCTGAGAAGAAATTATTCTACATAGATTGTGAAGAGGAGGAAGAAAGGGAACAAAAAATATCAAAAGAAGAGGATATGCTCCAGGAAAAAATCCTAGATAAAGAGGAAATGAATGTGACCATATCTTGTAATGCATTGGCTAGAATTACCACTCCTCAAACTATCAAGATAGAAGGACATATCAAGAAGAAAAAGGTAACAGTGTTGATTGATTCAGTAAGTACCCATAATTTTATTCATTATAAAATAGCAAAGGAATTGAATTGATTCCTATATCCAGTACCAAAGTGTCAAGTGATGGTTGCAAGTGAAGGAACCATAAATTGCTCTAGAAAGTGCCATAATATCAAGCTATCCATGGGAGAATATATATTGAATAACCCAACGCTTTCCATTCCAATGGGCAGTGGTGATGTTATACTAGGAGTGTAATGGCTACAATCCTTGGGTGCAATAGCTTTTAATTTTCAATAACTTTTCATGAAATTTTGTGCTGAAGGAAAGGAAGTTGAATTAAGGGGTATTGGAGCGAAACCCATAAAGATAATCAGCTCTAACAGTTTGACAAAGCTTCTAAAGAAGGAAAAACGAGGTGTAATTGCACAATTATGTTCGCTAGAGGTTCCCAAAAGTCTTGGACAATCATTCCAAGGTATTTGAGACACCGAAAGGTCTCCCACCTATTCGTGATCATGACCATGCTATTCATTTGACTCCAGAAGTGTTCCTAAAAACATCAAGCCATATAGATATTCCTATGCCCAAAAAAGTGAAATTGAACGTATGGTTGCAGAAATGCTAGAGGCTGGTATAATTCAACCTAGTCAAAGTTCTTTCGTTGCTCCAGTAGTATTGGTGCATAAGAAGGATGGATCATGGTGCATGTGTCCAGATTATAGGGAGCTCAACAAGCTCACTATTGAAGATTAATTTCCCATTCCTATCATTGATGAATTATTGGATGAATTGCATGGATCAATTTACCTCACCAAGTTGGATCTTCATTCAGGATATCATCAAATCAGAATGAAGACTAAAGACATTTCAAAAACAACAATTATAACTCATGAGGGTCATTATGAATTTTTGGTCATGCCTTTTGGCCTTACCAATGCACCTTCTACATTTGAAGGTTAAATGAATTCCATTTTCAAACCCTTCCTTAGAAAATTTGTGTTAGTATTTTTTGATGATATACTAATCTACACCAAATCTTGGAAGGATCATGTCAAACATGTTGACAGGGTTCTCAAACTATTGAAGGAGAAACAATTATATGTAAAAAGCTCCAAATGTTTCTTTGGAGTACAAGAGGTAGAATATCTGGGTCATACTGTATCTAATGAAGGTGTTAAGGTAGACCCTAACAAAATTAAAGCCATTAAGGAATGGAAGATCCCCACATCCATAAAGCATCTGCGAGGATTTCTCGGGTTGACAGGGTATTATCGCAAGTTTGTTAAGCATTATGGGAGAATAGCAGCACCTCTAAAAACATTGTTGAAGAAAGATGCATTTACATGGACTCCAGAAGCAACAAAGGCCATTGAACATCTTAAAGAGGCAATGTGGCAAGCACTGGTCTTAGCTACACTGGACTTCGCAAAAACCTTTATTGTGGAATGTGATGCTTCAGGAAATGGAATTGGTGTTGTTTCAATGCAAGATGAAAGACCCATTTCTTTTGAAATTCATCCAATCAGGGGAAATTATTTATACAAATCTATTTATGAGAAGGAAATGTTGGCAATACTACAAGAACTTAAAAAATGGCGACCCTATCTAATGGTAAGACACTTCAAGGTAAAAACATATCATGATAGTCTTAAATACTTTTTAGAATAAATATTATCCTCTGAGGAGCAGCAAAAATGGGTCACAAAGATGTTGGCTTATGACTTTGAAACTATCTACAAAAGGGAAGCAAAATGTTGTGGCAGATGCACTCTCAAGAAAAGATGAGGATGTGAAAGCATTGTTGTGTTCCATTTCTATTATCCAAACAGATTGGATAAATGAAGCAAGGGAGGAATGGAAGAATGACAAAGAAGTGTGGGCACTCATTCGAAAGTTACAACAAGATCCTAGTACATCTGATACTTTTAGCTTGAAAAATGATTCATTATGGTACACAGATTACTGATACCTATCTAAGAATTCCCAACTCAAACAAAAGATTCTTATGGAATTGAACACTTCTCCCTTAGGAGGGCACTCAAGATTTTTAAAAACTTACCACAGGGTTAAGAAGGAATTTTTTTGGCATGTACTTAAATCCGATATTCAAACTTTTGTGGCATAATGTTTGATTTTCCAACAAAATAAATTTGAAACAATTAAGACCCCAGGTCTCTTAGAACCTTTATCCATTCCAAGCCAATGTTGGGAGGAAGTTTCAATGGATTTTATCAGAGGTTTACCCAAGTCCAAAGGAAATACTATCATCATGGTGGTAGTCGACAGACTTACCAAGTATGCACACTTTTGTGCGTTATCACATCCATTTAAAGCCAGTACAGTTTCTACTGCATTTATGGAAACAATTCAAAAGCTACATGGAAACCCAAAGATTATTGTAAGCGACAGAGGTCCCATTTTCACTGGAAATTTTTGGACAGAATTATTTTCTTGTCTTGGGACTCAGTAAGCTCATAGCCCATCTTATCATCCTCAATCTAATGGGCAAACTGAGATAGTAAACAAATGTTTGAAAGGATATCTTTTTTGCTTTGTATCTAATAAACAAGCACAATGGGTCAAATGGTTTCCTTTTTCTGAATGGTGGTATACCACTTCCTTCCATACTACAGCAAAAATGACCCCATTTACGACACCTTATGGATATCAGCCACCATCCATCACATCAAATTTAAGAGAAAATTCTAAGGTTCAAGTAGTGGAACATCACATCGGGCATCATCAACAAGTTCTACAACTCTTAAAGGATAATCTCACATTGGTGTAGAATAGAATGAAACAATGGGAAAATCAACATCGCAGCAAAAGAAGTTTTGATTTAGGTGACTGGGTATTCCTACGGCTACAACCATATAAACAAATGTCCCTTAAGAAAGCTAAGAAGGATAATAAATTATCACTAAAGTATTATGGTCTGTATAAGGTGTTGCAAAAGATTGGTACTATGGCATACAAATTGGAGCTTCCTGCAGCTTCCCGAGTGCACCCAGTTTCCCATGTTTCATGTTTAAAGAAGGTTATAGGTTACAAGCTCCCAATTCAAACAATATTGCCATACCTTGATGAGGAAGGAAAAATCATATTGGAACCGGAAGAATTCATAGCAAAAAGAACTTGACAGCTACGAAATCGATCAATTTCGAAGTATCTCATCAAGTGGAAGAACTTATCCACTGAAGATTCCACATGGGAGGATTAGAATTTTATGCAGAAATATCCAGAGCTACTCAAGTGTTGAGGACAATGCTGTTCGGAAGGAGAGGGGAATGTTAGGACCCTATAATACTGGTGACTCCCCCAATACTATTGTCATTGTATCCCTTATTGTTATTATTGTGCCCCTATTGCCTCCATATTGTTATTAGTGTGCCCCATAGAAACCCACTATTGTTATTTTTGTGCCCTTATGTTATTATTGTTATGTCGGCTTGATTACATTGTGACCTCTTAGACTCCTATATATAGAAGGGAGGTTTGGTCATTTTTATCATCCAAGAAATGTTCATTTGTGTAATGTAAAGGAGGTTTCCCCCTCGAAGAGGCTGAATTTTAAGGCATTGATCTTTCTTTTATATCTTTTTGTGAGCTGGTTTCCTAACACCCAGTCAAAGTTAATTTTTATGACTCCTACCGGTGGGGTAAAATGCGACCTGGAGCTCATGGTTTCATTGCTTGTCTTCCATACTTTGCTGCTGGTCATCCCTGGTGTTAAATTTAGTTTTTGTAGTATTTGTCCTTCTTGGGGTGGCATTTGAAAATATTCCTCTTTCCATGATTTAGCCAATATTGTTTCCTTGATGTTCTGTACAATACCTTCACACACTTTTTCCTACGAGGTTGTTTTTTGCTTGAAAATTTTATGGTTTCTCTCCTTCCATATGGCCCATAGGGTGAATCTAAGGCGTAAGTTCCAAGCCCTATTTACCATAGGGCTAGAATAGATGTGGGTTTGCCATAGTGATATTTTTCCTCTGATATTGATCTGATCTCTTTCCATCCTTTCAAAAATATCTTGCATTTGTGTCCATTTCTGCTCTGCAAATGGATAGTTTTTGAGGATATGTTCCATATCTTCATCGTTTTGGTTATATATCCTGCAGAGGGAGGGACCCTAAAATCCTCTTTTCTATAACTAATCCTAGGTCAGGATGCACCCTTTTCTGACCATCCATAGGAAGTGAGTTACATTTGGCCACCATTCCCCCTTCCAAATCTTTTTCCATATTTTATCTTATCCTTCCTATTCCTGCCAGTTTTGAATATCATAGGCCTCGCTTATGAAAAAGGTTCCTTTGATGGCATGTCCCCATCTTAATATGTCAGCATCGTGACTTATCGTTATCTTCCTTGTTCTTAACTCTTTTCTTAGGTTGCTCCATTGATCTGTGTATACCTCTTGTTCCCAATCTTATCTAGTCTTCCATTTTTGCCAACTTTCCTCTCCCTGCTCCTCCTTCAAGTATTGTTCCACTACCTGTGTATTGCTATTCCAGATCTGTTGGTATATTTCTGTGATCTCCTGTTTCTCCCCCAGTTTCTCTCTTTACTACCAAGATTTCGCCTAGAAGCGGGTTGTTTTTCCATTACCAACTTCCTAGAAGGTGTGTTGTTGTATTAGGTGTATATTGATTGTCGTTAGGTTCCATATTGTTGATCCTTTAGGGGGGTCTTGATATTTGAGGATATCCTTTATTTTTGTAGGCATGTTATACTTGCAAGTCTATATTTTCTTCCATAGGTCGTTTCCCCCATTCATCCATCGCCACCAAATTTTGGCCCCCATGGTTCGGTTCAGGAGATAGGGGTCGCTAAGTCCTAGTCCTCCTTCCTCTTTTTCCTTGATCAGGTCCTGCCATGACACTAAAGCACATTTCCTAGGCTATTATACACCTCCCCATAGGAATTTTTTGAAAATGTCAACCATCTTCGTGCATGCTCCTTTTGGCACCGCCATTCCTGATAATTGTTATATGGGGATTGACTGGAGAACTGCTTTTAGAAGAACTATTCTTCCAACTATATTTAGGGATCGAAAGGTCCAGCATTTGATTTTACCCTGTAATTTTTGGAGGATGTTTTGCCAGTAGTTATTTCTTAGCGGATTGTCCGAGAGAGGCATACCCAGGTATTTAGTGGGAAGGGTTCCAGTGCTGAAGCGTAGGATTCTAGCAACGTAGGACTTAACATTGCCTTGGGTGTTGAAGAAGAATATAAAATATTTGTCATTATTGATCATGGTTTCCCAGGTTCCCATGAAGGCACTAAGGATATTCCTTATACTGCGGGCTTCCCTCAGGGTGGCTTGGCAGAAGAGCATAATATCATCCACAAATTGTTGGTGGGCAATGGGCAGCTCATTCCTCCAAATTCTAAGCCCTTGGAGTTGGGAGGAGAAGAATTGTTGCTTTATATACCCAACTAATCCATCTGCTGCAAGGATGAACAAGAAGGGTGAAATCGAGTCCCCTTGTCTTAGGCCTTGGTATGGATTGTAAGTCCTTGTGGGATTTCCATTAAGTAGGATGGAGAAGATTGGAGAGGATATCATTGCTAAGATCCAGTTCATTCATCTTTGGTCAAAGTCATATGCTTTGAGGATGCTCATAATGTAGGCCAAACTTAGTCTGTCATAGGATTTTGAGAGATCCAGTTTAATCATCATGCCTAGGAGATTCTCGGCTTTGAGGGAGTGGGCTACCTCTTGGGATGAAATAAAACCATCAACGATTTAGCGACCTTCCATAAAGATTGCTTTTCAGGGGAAATGAGACTGGGGAGAAAGGGTTTCAAGCATTCGACAATCAGAGTGATGATAATATTGTAAATGACATTTCACATGGCAATTGGCCAAAATCCTTGAGGATCCTCAGATTTAGTTGACTTAGGAATTAGAGTAATGAAGGTAGATTTGAGACTAGGACATACGTTTTGGTTAGATCTTGATTCCTACATGACCTCATTGATGTCCTGCCCCATGAATGGCCAGGTAACTTGATAGAATTCAACAGTCAATCTGTTTGCGCCCAAGGCTTTATTCTTTGGCATGCCTTTAACTATTTCCTCTACTTCTTCTTTTGTAACTGCCCGCATCAGTGCCTTGTTCTAGTCTTTTGTTATCATCTTGTGGATTTGATGTCTAATTCTTTGGGTGGCTTCCTCCCAGTTTTCCATGTTCTCTATGAGCAGGTCTTTGAAGTGATTGACTAGCAAGTCTTCCATCTCTTTGTGTTCTGTTATACTTTGTCCTTCTACATTTTTAAGTGAGTAAATGCGCTTGTGCTGCTTGTGGTTCACCATAGGTTTATGAAAAAACTCATGTTGCGTTCTCCTTCCTGTAACCACTGAACTCGCAATTTTTTGCTCCACATGATTTCTTCCTAATGTCTTCATTCCTCTATTTAGTTAATCCGTAAACCTTCTTCCTGCACCATTTCTTACATTCTCCACTCTTTTATCATCTTTTGTTGGGTGTCTTCCATACATCGGTTGAGTTCTATTTAGTCTCTAGGGATGTGGTCGAACTCCACCTCGTCCCACCTTCTGAGCCTCTTCTTTAATTCCTTTAACTTTAGTTGGGAGGTATGCATTCTGTTTCGGCCCTGTTGGGTACTTTGTGTCCACCATTCCTCCATATTTGTAAGGATATTTGGGTTTCTAAGCTAAAAGGATTCAAATCTAAATGACCTAATCTTAGGTCTAGCTTTTGAATCCACTTCTAGGTGAACCGGCCACTAATTTGATCCCATGCATGGGCATATCACTGCCTCTATGAAGATATCTTTACTCATCAGTTGTTATGAGATTAAGAACTTGTCCAAGTGGCTTGCTATTTAGTGTATAGCCCATCTTCTATTGTTCGAGGTGTGGATGCCATTAATTGTTTCTTTATCCACTAGCCAGAGGTTAGTGATCGTTTCGCTGAAGGCTTCCATGTCGGGGTTGGCCCTCCTTATTCCTCCCTTTTTCCCCCTATGGTTGTGATCATATTGAAGTCCCCCTTACTTTCCGTAGCTCATCTCAGTATATATTCCTCAGGGCCCTCAAATTGTGGAGAAAGGATCCTCTTTCTCCTGGGAGGTGTGGCCCATACACCCCGGACAGCAGAGCCCATTCGCTGGATCCAAGGTTTCAAAATTTTATTGTGGCAATTCGGGGTAAACTTACCCATTCTTCGAACTTCACTTTGGTTGGGTTCCATAAGATCGCCAATCCACTTGTGCTACCATTTGCATCCTAGACAATGACTTGGTATTCTGGCCTAAAGTTTTCCATTATGTCTTTTAACTTTTTTTCGCTAATTTTAGTCTCTTGTATTATCATTATGCTTGCTTATCCCTTTTCAGTCTCTCCTTAAGGTACCTTTTTTACCTCAGTTATTGAGGCCTCTTATATTCCAGGTTGTGATCATCATTTTAATAGTTTTATCGACTGTTGCAAGACCTCCAACAATGGCACTACTCGTCCTGACTTCACCAATAATTCCCCTACCATTTTTATGGATTCATTCATCATTTTCCTGCCCCTTTTTTCCCCCATTTTCCTTATGTTCTTGTCTCCTGTCCTTGATTTCCTTGTGCCCCCAACTGTTCTGGTTGGCTTATGATTTTTGAGTTCTTTTTGTCTCTATATCTTTGGAAGGTTTCTTTGTAGAGTTGTTTCTAATCTTCCGAGATGAATATTTCGTCCAAGTGTCTCCATTCTTGCAATAACCTCTTCATAAATTTTTGCTATGTGATGAGATCATCTTTATGATTATCTATCTCCATTAGGGTTTCCACCATTTGCATGTTTTCCTCAGGTCGTTGCTCTTCCTCTACCATCATTTCCTTCTCCCCCACATCTGCTCCTTTGTCTTCTTGGTTTTCTTTTTCTTGGGAGTTGAACTCCATCGCCGCCTCTAGGTCTTCTTCCTGTAGATCTAAAAATATATTTTACGGCCTTTGTTCCTTCTCTGCTTGATGTACCTTGTGGTTCCTAGCTTGTCGCGGGGTTCTTTTCTTCCTTTTCACTTCTTTGTAACCATCTCATTCCGATTTTGCCCTATGATGTCCTTCCCTTTCCTCCACTGTGTGGTTTCCTGTTTGGTTTAAGGGGCAGGATCAAAATAGGTGGCCATATTCATGGCATCTACGACACTGGAATGTAATGTGCTCATATTCTATCGGTTGTAGCCATACCTCGTTATGGTATTCCATCTCAATGTAGTTTGGAAGTGGTTCTGTAATGTTCATGTTTACACAGATTCTAGAATAAGAGGTATATCAACCTTTTCTTTTCAAGTCAACAACCTTTACAAAAGTGCCAATATAATTTTCGATGCCTTCTAATATCTTCGGATCCTTGAAGTCCATTGGGAGACTGAAGAGGTGAACCCATATTAGAGCTGCTAGGAGTTTCTCCTGGTCCGAGTTGTATCATTCTTTGCATTGTCTGATAAAGAGGCCAACATTGTTGAAGAAGTATGGTCCATCTTCAAATATCATCTCTTTATCTTCCAGGTTTGAGAAGATCACTGTGAAGAAACCTTTTTCTAGTAGCTTGAGTGTGTCTTCCCCTTTGGCTACTATCAGTGTTGAATCCATTTTATCAATTCTTTCTCTGTCGGCCTGCCCCTATGAATTTGTAGATGATAGCATGGTCCTTCATTTACCTTTTGTATTCTTCTAGTTTATTATGCGAGATAACGAATCCGAGTTTTTTTGTAGCCCTTGGTAGACATCTCCCACCTAGTCCTGCTTGCCATTTGGCGCCCAAACCTAGGATCCCTTTACCTTTTCCTCCATTCCCACCTGTCACGCCGTATTGGCTTGATTCACCTGCTGCTACGTTCCTATAAGAGGGGATCTCTTCCCCCCATCATGTCACTCTTCTTTTTCTCAGTCGAAGTCTTCCTCAGTGTGTGGCCTCTATTTTACTTTGTTGTTGCAGGTTTGGTGTGGTTGATACCAAGCTCCCTGAAACCCTAGCCAACAACTCCTTTGGTTCGCTCCATCCTCTCGACTTAGAAGTTTACTATAAAAATAACATCCCTCATTCTTTATTTATTATAATATATTTAATTTAAATATATATTTTTTGTTAACATTAATATCTATTATTATTAAAAAAAATTACATTTAAGAATAAAATATATGTTGAATTGAACAAGCTACCTTAAAATTTCAAATAATTTGTTGAATAAAAAGATAAACGATATAAGACTACACAACAGTCTTTTTTAAGCCTAGTGCCAACATAATTCTTCACCATATACATATGTATCTCTATTCTTCTACAAATACAAATAGTAGCATTTTCCCTTGTAAATAATAATAATAATTTTACATTATTACCTTTTGTTAATAATATATAAACACAACTTCCAAAATTTTTACATATATTGCTTTAATACATCCGTAACAATAACTTTTATATATCCACAAAGATAGAATTTCAAAAACTAAAATAAAATTAGACTATAAATTTCACGTATCAAGAAGGGCATATATATCTTAACATGTCAAAAAGGGATCATCTCTAATTATTTACATTAACTTGATTAAAATTAATATAAGTCGAATTCGAAATGTACCTCAATTTAATATCCAATGCAATGTCTTTATGAAATATCAACATGCGTTTCGAATGAAGCTATTTTAATTATGAAACACATTTTATTTCAATACTTTTATTCTTCAAATAAGATACAATGGATTACCAATTAGGATTAGTTATGTTTAATCATCATGTTTAAGAAGAATAATTTTTTGTATCTTCTATTTAAATGCAATTTTAACAAATGATATCTTTCAATTAAAAGTAATATAAATTGACTTGGAAATGGACCTCCAATTAACATCAAATGCAATGTCTTTATGAAATATTATCATGTGGTTTTCATGAAACTATTTTGATGTTGCAATATTTTATTTCAATAGTTTTATTGTTCATATAAGATATAATGTAATAATTATTTTAAAATTTAATATATAAAGTATAATTTTAATTTATAATTAATTAGAGTATTTGACAAAGTCAAAATTGTTAATGCTATGTATTTTTTTGTATCCAAAGTAAGTGTTTATTATAATGAGTGAATGTTGTTTCTATTGTGATTGGTACATTTTTTCTTTTATTCTTTTGTAGTATGCAAGGGAAGTTTTCCTTTGTTACGAGAAAAAGTTTTTGCTTTTCATATGGATCCTGCTATTTGGAAATTTCTCCCCTTTGAGATTATTGAGATTTTGTTTCATTGGCGTCCTTTGTCAGTGTTGATGACATTTAAGATGGTTTGTAAACAATGGTGTATTGTTTTGGAAAAATCAATTTCCCTTGTGAGTTTTGATCGATGTTGTCAAAATGAGTTAGGATTTATTTCTTTCCTTACTCATTTTGCCAATGATTGCTTGATAGGTTCATACCTTAACAATAGTGGTCTCTTGTTTACTATCATGTTTCCTTTTTTCATTTTGCATACAAAATTAAATATACAATGGGATCAATGATTTTTTCTAGCATTCCTACAAGTTATTTGCATACAAAAAATTGTTTGATTGTCAACCCTTTTACGAATATGTTTAGAAACATTGGATTTCTGACTATTGGGGAGCGAGTATTCTTCTCCTTATTGAAAAAATGTAGTCCATGAAAATATGAATAGGTATCTTTGAAACATGTTTCTAAAAAAATGGACTCACATTTTCTCATTTGCAGTAGTGTTGACAATAATTGGAAGAGGGTGGGGCTTCCATACAGTGGTGTAATGCCACCAAAGGAGGCTATCTTCCTTAAAGAAAACTTTTGTTAGGTATATCTAGATAGCGATTATGAAGATTACCCTACTTATGGTTACACTAACTACTGGTTGGAATTGAATGGAAATAATTGGGGTTGTTTATTTGTTTGTATTGTTGAGATATATTGTATGTCATTATGGTTATATAGGAATGAACTTGTTTGTGTTGTTAATAATGGTCGCACATTTGTTTGGTCACTAGAAGAGATAGAAGATTTTGAATTTGGTCGACTATCAAAAGATAAAAGTCTAGAAAATGTTGAAGATGATTAGGGATACAAATGGTTTTTACTTGAATCGGTCTCTATGGATATAAATAGTAAATTTGCAGGTTACCTACCTTTGTGTATAGTTCAAGAAAAATTCCTTATCCTAGGTTGGTCTGAAGTGTAGTTAAGTTATATGATTTAGTGACTGGATTGTGAAAAACAACAATTGTTGACATATTGTTTGTTCTTGAAGCGTCATGCTTCAATCTACAAAAGTTTCAAGATTTTGATGATTTCATTGAAAATGGAAATGTTTTCTTGCTTGTTCCTAATGAAGATTCTATTGTTGAGATACCTACACTACTTGTGGATCTATTTAATTAGCCTTTGATGCATGAACATGTTTATTTTTTTTATATTTTTGAAGACCGTATGTATGTTTAATGTTTTTAAATATTTTTTTTAATACCATCGTAATTGACATTTTGAAGTTGTACTCAGGGCATAGTTATGCTAAATTTGGAATGTGCTTCGTAATTTGGGTTGAATATTTTGATGATTTCATTGAAAATGAAAATGTTTATTCTCTTATTCGAAATGGAAATTGTGTTGTTGACATAGCTCCAAATGTAGAGTGCAAGTAGTGCACTAGCTGCACTACCTATGCATGTATTGAAACAACCTTCAAGGCCTGAACATGTTTTTTTTATAACCTTGAAGACCCTATGTATGTTTAATGTTTTTAAATATTTTTTTGAAGATCATTGTAATTCACATTTTCAAGTTATACTTAGCAAATAGCTATGCTAAATTCTGAATGCGATTTGTAGCCTCAATCTTATATCTATAAATAGTTGAAGATTTTGATGATGTCATTCAAAATGGAAATGTTTTTGCGCTTATTGAAAATGCAAAGTGTATTGTTCACATATCTGCACTACCCTTGGATTCATTGAATTAGCCTTTGAGGTTGTAGACCCTATGTATGTTTAGTGTTTTTTGATATTTTTTTAACATCATTAGGATTCACATTTTGAAGTTATACTTAGGATGTACATGTGCTAAATTTGGAATGGAGTTCGTATTTATTTATTTTTTGTAATTTGTAAAAATATGAAAGTTCTTCGTACTTATGGGAAAGAAAGGTTTTGTTAGCTTGATTCCATAATTAGTGGAAGTTTTAATTTTATCAATTATGTGTAAGGGGATACTTTTTTCATTTCTTTGAAGTTTGTCAAGGGAAACATAATTTCTCAAATATTTATTCTATTGAATTTTGTTAGTCTATAATTTTTTCAATATTAAAGAGTATGAATTAGGCATGAAGGATATTGTGAAACAAGTTTTGAACTAACTTTGACGTCATCAAGAAATGTTGAGTGAACTAAGAGGAAAGAATGGTGCGAAAATAACTCACTCTTCCCGTACACGACAATGATCAAAAGGATTCTAGTGTGAGTGGTATTAGTAGAATAAGGAAGTCATTAAAGCACAAAGAAGAGTTGTGTATCAATGAAATAAAATAGATTTAGCAAATGATGAAGTAGGAGGACCTGTAAATCGTAAGTATGAAAAGAGGAGTGGTTTTATGTAGCAAAGTTATTTTTATGTTTATTTTGTTGAATGTTTATGATGTGAATGAAATTATATTTTTTGAACGTTTACTAACTCTCATCTTCTTTAGAAACATTTTTTTTTGAAAGAGATTCTTCATATGAACAATGGTCATATTTTCTATGAAAAAAATGAAAGAAATGCAATTTTGGGAGTTGATGAAAACTATAGGAATGGACAATTTCCTAGAATGGTAGAAAATTTGGGAGATTGTGTTGGCGAATAGGGTCAGTTCTTTTATGGTACTAACTATATTACTAATATAGTTACACCTGTTGAATTTGTATGTAATGTGTTTGTCGCAGTAGTTCAAGTTTTTTTATTTTGCACTTTTGTTTTTTCAAGTGAAGTTTTTACTGTTGTACTTTTTCCTGTATTGTTTTTTCAGAACAGACTTGAAATGATTTCTAACCAAAAAATAGATTCAAAAGTAGCCAAACCTTTATTTCTTTCTAAATGTGAGTGTCGATGTCCAACTTGTCAAACTTTATGAAATGACGAAATAGATGGTTTCAGTAATCGTAAGTTTAGAAATTTTCGTCCTTATGTAGGAGAACATTTTGTTGGCATGTTTTCTTTCTTTGTTGTTTATTCTGTCAAAATTTTGTTGTTATTGCATATATTTTCTGAAATGTTCTACGTTTTAGAACACTGTGTTTACATATGAACCCTTGATAGAGATGAGAACCTTGGGGGCTATTGAAATGGTGGAAGAGATGTTGAAATGGAAGATAGGGAATCTAATTCCATTGAAAAACTTGTTGTATATGACTTTTTGGTGATAGTAATATGCTTCCTAGAATGGTTGATAATTTAGGCCGGTCTGTTGGAAACATTGAAACCAATATTTATCGACGTGTCTTTAGATAGAATATTGTTGAAGCGAAAGAATGTGAGGACAATTTTCCTCTTGGCAGAGCATAGGTGCTGAATGAAAATTTATTTTGAAAGTTTTAATGCCTTTGAATGTTAAATATATATTATTTTACACATTTATTTCTTGACATTAATTTTTTGGTAGAATAGTCCTCAATTGAATAGTGGTTGACAAACAAATTTGCAAGCAACGCAAGCAGTATGATTTCCACTACTTGGACATGGACGATGCAACCAGGAAGAAAATGTAAATTATTTTTGTTTCATTAAAAAATTGAATTTATTTTGTAGATTTTCATTCTTACAAAGGTTATTTTCTTTGTTTGAAATAGAATTTCCTTAGGTGTAATGAATGTAGAAGAATGGTTTCCCATTTTCTTATGGAAATAAATGATAAAACAAATACTCTAGTTGCACGAGTTGTTTCACATCATTGCCAACCTAGAATGGTGTCACGTAGAGAAATGAAAGTGCTCCCTATCATTTAGCGAAGGCATGGTTGATGTCAATAAAAACTTTCAGTCGAGGGTTGACAATTTTTCTGTCATGCATATGTTCTATGTATGCAAATAATGTTATCCTGGTACAAGTTGTGAGATTGCACAAGGGGCCCATTTGTAAAATATGTAAGTGTGAAAAATGTGTTCATCACTTTTCTCACTTTAACAACATGGATCCAGGTGAACAACCTAGGGTTCTAATGGATTTGATAGAAGTTGAAGAGATGTTAATAGTGCGGGTAAATCCAATGTTGAAAGTGACACATGCTCGTTGTGGTCAATATAAATATAGCAGCCACATGATAAATTTTCCACAAGATATTTCTTCAATCGTGAAGAAGCTTCCACTATGTGTTGAAGAACTAGATTTTTTATTATAAGAAGGCAAGGTGCTCAATATGAATACTATGAATGTTATGTGAAGAGACAATGTGTTATGGATGCATTGCGTTATAAAATTGAATTGGATAAGTACTGTAGGGATGTGGAAATTGACATGGATTCAGTTGTTGCTCTCCCATAAACACCTATTGATGTGTCTAGCAGGTTACAATATGTTGATAGTCATGTTGATTGTTAGAAAATTATATATTACATAGCAGTGGAACAAATAAAATATTGCAGAGATATGAACATAGAAAATGCATAAAACAAGAGAGACACAGACATACATGGTTCACTCAGCTTGGGCTACATCCACAGAGAAACAACTAGGTCTTCTTTTTATATTATCTAGCAAACTGAAGAGATACAACCTACAACATATGCGTTGTAATTCCCTCTTCACTCTCAATCTCCTCTCTCTTCCTCACTTAGAATACAAATATACATAGATGCAATACAATTCCCTCATATAGAGCAAGGGGTTTCCTTCTAGGGCATACAACCTTAAATTAAACATAACTTCTACCGTCATATCTCCACCTAACCAACGGCCCAGATTGACTATGAAGTTACAACATTTTACAAGGCAATTTTACATCTATTCTTAGCTTTGGTGGCACTGCCACCACCCACCCCCCTAAACCCCCCCTAAAACAAATATTTTACGATTGGCGTTGCCACCCAAATACAAACTGGGGTCCAATGTGGCGATACCTTTGGATACAGAAGATAATCAAGCTCCACACCCAAAAATTGATGATATAGCAAGGATGGATACAGAGATTGAAACATAAGAGCCTAATTTTTGCATTGTCACCCATCATCCTTTCTTTCTAACTGGCCTAACGGATTGAGGGAAGTTGGTCAAATGAGAAGATTTATTGAGTATGCAAATAACACATCCTATGAACAAGTACATTGGCTAGATATTTAATATAACACTAAAGGACTACTACATATGGAATTACCTACTTTATTCCCTACAGGTGACTCTGATTGGTTGCATCCTCGTATTTGCAATTTTGAGATGGATGAATACGGTTGGCATCTATTGAAATTTTATGATCAAATATTTGGAAGCCGTCCTCGGTTTCGATATTTCTTGTTGAATATCATTATGCGACATCGTACTTAGGGAATAACTTCATTTGTTTTGAAGAAAAATATTCATGAAAATGGACCTGCAACTATTGGGGAGTTACATCGGCAACTTTTTTATCTGCCAAAAAATAAGTTGATAGTTTGTAGATTATTGTGGAGAGAATTTTGTGAATTTTTATTCGAATTTTCCATAGTCTCCATTTTTCAGTCTACATTTCGAGTCTATAGCAAGATTCATCATTAGGACCAATGTGCAAAGAAGTGAAAGGAAAGAGGGAATAAATAAGGGAGGGAAGCAAGAAAGGAGGAGGAGAGACTACCAACAAATCCACATATGAAGAAAAACCCTAGGAAAGGAAAACTATAACAAAGAATGAATGGGAATATCTAATTTTAATATTAAAAATTAATTAATTTGTTTGTTGATAATTTTTTATTGATGTTTAATTTGTATTTTATTAATTATTTAATAATTTATAGAAATAACAAATTTTAAAATTAAAATTAAAATATTAACAAAAAAATTAATAAATTTTTAATATTAAAAATATAAATATTGTGTTCATGCTTTATTATAGTTTTTCTTTCCTAGGGTTTTCTTCATTATGTGGATTTGTCGGTTGACTCTCCTTCTCCTTTCTAGATTCCCTCCCTTATTTATTCCTTCTCTCCTTTCTCTTATTTATGTGTTAGTCATGATGATGAGTCTTTTTGTAGACTCGAAACATAGACTAAAAAATGGAGACTGTGGACAATCAAAATAAAAGATCTCAAAATAATAAGGTGGCTAAGAGTTTAATGCATGTTGGATCTTCTCTTAGGGGTACGATGGCTTATTGGACAAAGTGTCATTCTAAATTAATGGATATGATTACAATTTGGCTTGCCCTAGTTTGTTTTTTAAATTGTGTGTGGCTGATACAAAGTGGCCTTATTTGAAGTCTTTTGCCTCAAACATATATTTCCATCGAGAAAGTGATCATGTGAAAAAGATTCAAAATTTAATTCAATACATAGATACAACTACTATGTGCATGCACAAAAGATTCAATATCTTCCGGGACATAGTCTTGCTGAGATATCTTGGTGTTATAGACTTTTGGTATAGGTTTGTTGTCATTCCTTTCCTATTATTTTATAATGGTTTGAAGGAAAACATATCTTCTTATGATTTTTTATTATATGGTAACTTCATGTTTTCAATCTTGTTAGGTATGAGTGGCAACATAGATGTTTGACTCACATCCATAGCTTTTTGTGGTTGCATGAAGCCCTAGCTATGGAAACATTGGATTAGTCCAATGCCATTGTTGTTAGTGTAGAAAAGTGTTACTTTGAAAAATATGTTATAGCTTGGAATATGCGTGACATACATCGTCGAAATGTAATGATCCCTTGAACTGTAAATGATGATCCATGTCTTTCGAATACTCAACAAATTTTTTCTTGTGATCTTGAAGAAGATTATAAGAATTTAGTGAACTATGTGGAAAGACATACAAAATGAAGTGTTGATTCTAGTTTACGTAAAAGAAGGTTTTTCCTTTCATGTCGTTATCATACTCCATGGGAGTCAAGATTTTTCATATATGAAAATGGGAGAAAAAAGTAGGAACCAACACGAAATGATGACCATATAAATGTTCACAATGTTGAAGTTTTAACAATGTTGGAAGCAAATGTTGATTTTCAGCCAGTTGTTTCATGACATCAAGTTTTTAAGTATATTGAAAAATATGCTTCAAAGGCAAAGCGAAGATAAAAGGCTTATCATGAAACGTTGATGAGAGTTCCTAGTGGAAGTAGGTCTAAGGCTCTTGTATTATCTTTGTATAAAAGGTTCCTTGTTGAGACACTTGTTGAGCGTGACGTTGGAGCTCAAGAGACATTCCATTTGTTGCTAAAACTACCTCTTGTGTTCTATAGACATAAACTCTTCTCCTTAAATGCTGGAAAGAAAGTCTACCAAAGGATTTCATTGCATTCTGTTGAAGTTTCATGTGGAAACAATTTTATTTAGGTTTATCAAAGCTGGCCCATTTTTCGGAACATTTATGCTTTATAGAAAGAACAAGATCGTGGAATTTTAAGGAGAAGCATGGGTAGGGGAAATGGAGGCCACGTGATAACCATGCTATTGTTCATGTTTGGCCATGGTTTTATCTTGTTCCTAATGAGGGTTCGGAAGAGTTTGAAATGTTTTGTTGGAGTGAATTTCTTTTATACAAGTCATTTCATGACATTGGTTCAGATATCGGGTTGTCTACTGAAAGTATTGTTCATAATTGGAAGAATTGGAGATATTGTGTGTGGCATGTTCATCGAGACCCTTTTCCAAATGAAGGAAATGAGGAGGATTTGGGGTCGCTTATCCATGAAGAAAATGTTGATAGATATTTTGAAGAGTGGCAGGTTTTCTTGTTGTTAGTTCCTCCAAGTTGTGTAAACATTTCAAACCTTGGTAATCTTGGTCGAAGGGACTTTGATATTGATTATAATTGGCAAGAAATGATGGTTTTGAATGAATATTTTAGAACAAGGGGTCAATTTTGGAAAATATGCACATTCTGCAGGTGTTCTCAATTTTGGCTTTATTAGGGACACATATTTATTGCCTTCCTCTCTATAAAAAAACAACTCACTTCTATTGAAATTATTTTTCGGTAGTTTGCTAATGGCGGAAATGATGGTGATTTGAAAATGATTATTCTAGGTACTGCTAGAATAGGGAATTATTCTATCATTAGGTGTGTTTCTCATGCCCTTTCTAATTCAACAATAGATGGAAAAAGTATTTTGTTATTGCTTGCTCCAACTCGTATCGCTACTTTTAACATACGTGGGAAAACAATACTTTCTTCTCTAAAAATTCCTCTAAAAGATATGAAGCCGCTGTGTGGGAAGGATTTGATAGTGTTCCAAGAAGAAATCAAGTATGGTTGATATATATTGATTGATGAGGTGAGATTTATAGGTGCGAGGCTATTCATAGAAATATATTCTCATTTGCTAGAAGTCTTTCATGAAAACAAGGACTCTCCTTTTGGTGGTAGGTATGTCATTGCTTTGTATGACCTTGCATAGTTGCCTCCTGTTAAGGATAAACCCTTGTATGCAGGTAAACCATTTGGGAAATTTTTGTGGGAAAGCTTCAACATTGTTTTCTCTCTAGATAAAAATTTATAAGTAGCACGGAGATGATAAGAAACAAGTGTCTTTTCTTAATATTTTAACCAATATTAGAAATGCATAGCCATTTCCTCCCGATTGGGATATTTTTATGATGCATATTAATAGTTTCTTGGATAAATAGGAAAGGACTTTTTTTTATTTTGTTGTTCACTTATTTGTGACGAATAATCTCTTCAATTTGCATAATCGAAAAATTCTTAAATCGTTAAATTGTCCTGTTGTGAGATGTGTTGTGGAAAGTAGTAGAAGAACAAAAACAAGTGACAGTGATGATAATGTGTTGGATCGTGAAGTACATGAACTATTGTTGAATGTTAGTTTTCTTGTGCTAATTTCAAATTAAGAATTAAAAACAATTGCTTATCATTTGTTTCGTGTGGATAGGTTTCCTTTATGTTGCTTTTGAATGAATAGGTAAATTTTGTAAAGTTTTTTGTCAAATTCATGCGAAAAATAGCATGAAAGTAAAGTGATGAAAATTATTAAATACATGTACAACAAACCATCAAAATGAACACTTAACACAATTTTTTTATGAAGGCGTTCACCCCTCCTGGGTTACATCTACTTGTTCTAGCTTCCATGGCTTGAGCCTCTATATTAGCTCAAAATGGGAAAAATTGTTATTTAAAATGCTCTAATGCTCTTGAAACCTACTTCAATGTGCTCAGAACATCAAAATCATCTACGAATGACTTTTTCTAATCCAAAATTGGTCAAAAATTGCAAACATTATGGCCAAAATAGTTTCTCCTAGGAATTATCCACTAAAACTGGAGAAACTCTAGTTAACTCTGCTAAATTTGGAGTTAGGACCGAATCTAGGGGACTGCCAAAAATTCTGCCAACATAATTCCACATTAATTAAATCATAACAACATTTTAATTATCTTTTAACCCAATTGGCGCTAATCCTGCACAGTTACGGTTAGTCATTTACCGACGGCTAATTAGTAGTGGTCACATGGGAGATTACCAAGCGGTTAGGCTAATGGTTATGGTTTGAAATGGCTGCTAGTTCTTTGGTAGTGGTCACATGGGAGGGGGCTGGCCCTCTCCTCCCCCAACCACAAACCATTTAAACTTTAAATAGAAGTTATGACCATTGAATGTTAAGAACTATTAGTACGGTAGAACGGTAAGACATTCAATCTGTGTGGGCTATTGACACCTAATCCTTTTGGTTGGGTGAATTTATGTAAATAGATAAATTATAAATATGAACAGTCATCGGGAAATGAACTAAATAGTCTCTCCCTCATGTATATAATGAAGACCTACCTCATGGAATAAAACACACGAATCATTTTTGCCTTATGGAGTTACTGCCTGGCTTGACATGGTATCAGAGCCAGCTTCTCTGTAGCTCTTATGTCCCTTGTAACTCCCTAGTCTTCTCTCCCTATAGTTGAGCTGCTCCTCCATATAATTAGCTTCTCCTGACACTGCCTGTGCCCTTTTTCTGCCATATTCCATATATTTAGACCTGCCCCCTCCACTGTCGCTGCCAGGTCTAAACGCTTCTTTACCTGCGCTCTCTGGACTGTCCATAAATGTTTCATAAAAAGAATTGTTCATACTGCCCCTCCCCTATCTAATGACTGTGGTGCCTCCATGTAGGATTGTCCATACAATGATTATGCTTGAAATGATCCTTTCATGGAATAAAAGCGTTGTCCTGACATTCCTTTAGCGAATACCTAGGCGGCAGTAAGGTAGGCGAAGTGCTATGCATTAAAAAATTTTGAAGGGCCTACAATTCTATTCTCCGGCCATTTTATTTTTCAAGGTTGAATACCCACTGCATTTTCATTACTACACATACCACCAGCAAGCCTCAACGCCCTCTCTTCATCAGATTTTCTGTGCTAAACATCTCAACCTATGGCGATTTTGTTTCTCAACATCAGCGTGCCAATATTTTTACCGGATTCCCGTCCATATCCTCTCACATATCGCCTACCTGCTGTATTACGCAGCTGTTATCAGTGCACTGAAATATAATTTCCACATGTCTGAATTTCTGTCGGAGCTTTCATGAGAGAGAGGCGCAACTAGGGAGCGGTGGTTGCTAGAGAGAGCCATTGAGAAGCAATTGCGAGAACAAGCTGCATTTCTTGAGGAGGTGCAAAATAGAGGCACGTCTGAGGAGAATTTTCGGGAAGGAGTTGCTCATGTGAAGCAATTGCAGGTCATAACTATTTTGGAGGAACACATCAAAGATGGTAATAGAGATAATATTTTATATTGCATGATAATATATTTCTCGAAAGCCTCTGTATTTTCTGCCACTCCTGCTCGCTTAGCCCCTAAAAAAAATCGTTTCATATTTTAATGATTGTATCAGTGCAGAGTTGGTGGGCTCCAATATTGCGGAAATAATGCTGCAACTCATGGGACTCCCTTCTTTACTTTTATCAACCCAATCGTTCGTAACAAACTTGGAAGCGACGGTGTTGTATGCACAAGTACTAGCTCTTGTCACAACTATCACTTGGTCAGCTAGCACAAGTCTGCTAGGAGCTTAAGCCAACTTCTATGAGCTCATAGAAGAATCTTTGTAATTGATTAATGAAAGCTAACTCGAAGAAAGCTAACCTATTTGCGAAAAGAGATTGAAAATCTGGAGAAAAACGCAAACCCTAGCAAACCCTAATTCTACCAGCTAGTCCTACTGATGCAACGATGACCATACAAACTACTAAAAGAGATGACATTGCTTCTATGAAGGTAAAATACATGTGATTAGACTACCTCTATCCTAAGAAAACATCTTTTTTTAATTTTGATTAAGTTGTTAGGTTTTATCATGCATATGCTTTCACTGTTCTTGATTGTGCATGGGTGGATCAAGGAGGAGGAATGCTTGGAAAAGGTTGGGAAGGTTCAGACAGGATCTAAGGAGTCCCCAACACTCTTCCAGAGAGTTTCACAAAGTTTGGCTATCAAGAAACCTCATTTGTGAGCTTCTACAGGAAGTCTGCAGGGGTTCTATAGGGTGTTCAAAGATTTCTATGGGATGTTCAGAAATTTCTACAGGATGTTTAAAAAGTGGATTTTAGAGAATGGGTGAGTGAGGGAAGGTGCATGGATGGACAAGGAGGTAGGATAGGTGCCTAGAGTAACCCAAAAACTGGTGGGTGGAGTGGTGAGAAGGTGTAGAAGGCTGACTTGGCTTGAAGAAGGCTAAGGCAATGATTGAGCAAGAAGGTAGGGTTACGTGGGAAAAAGAAAAAGGATAGATGGTAGACGAGGAACCCAGCTAGGAGATGGAACAGGTGGCTCAGATAATGTTTAGGTGGATGAAAGAGTGGTGGAGATGCCCTGCACGATGTACATTCAACTGAATCAACAAAGTCCTGCAAATGATCAATGTCCTAGTTAATCTAGTCTACCTATCAAAATCATGAATGCACAACAGCTTTATTGGAAAGAAAACCATGTACATAAACTATGCAAAGAAACATTTCAAAGCTCTAAACCCATAACTAATTTCTGCAAAGGAAAATAGTACACTAAGGATTGCATGGTCAAGGAAACTAGTGTTTTTGTTGGGGCGGCACTGTTTCTTCAATTCCAGCCCCTAATCCAATAAGGATGAGGTGAAACCGAGAGTGTGGTTGTCCCTTTCCTTTGGAGATTTTTCTGTTATTATCTTACCAAAACACCTGAAGCAATTCTATTCATAAACAATGATCTACTCAAGCAACATAACTAAATCTAACTAACAGAAATACATTCAAATGCATAAAGGGAAACAGTGATGCATAAAGGAAAAGTAACCGTACAGAAAGGAAGCCCTAGGCTCCTATGGAAAACTTAGAGTTGGTATAAAATCGAACTGCTTCTCATTATCAAAAAATAGTCATAAGAGTGATGCCAAAAATGGCTACAAGAGAACAAAGTAAAGCTAGCAGCACTGTCGTGCAAAATATGCAATGGTTTCAAAAGTCCCTTACGAAGGCTGAGGCCTCAACATTTATACATCATAAGGGCCCTAGCTGGCCTCCTCAATCTATGGAACTCGGCTGTCCAAACTATGAGTTAGACAGTCCCTTCCAAAATCTGCTTGGCTGCCTTCTAGATTCGGTTTTGGTGGTCTTTGGAGCTCGGAGTTGGGGATGAAGATCCCGAGGAAGGGTTATTTAATGCCATAGACAACCCCCCTATGAATCCTCACCTCAGGCTTGGCTGTCTTTTAGCCCATGATTGCTCGGTTTTTCTCCAACATGTGTCAAAAAACCTTAAATAAGCACGTGTTAGCCACCTAGGAAGAGTGACTACCCTTATTCGTGAAAATGACATAAACATACTGAAAATAATGCATAAGCTATGGAAAATGAAGGATTGAACAAGGATAATTAGGCCAAATGAGCCCAACAAGTTACCAATTTTGGGGCTCATCATCACCCCCTGTTAAAGGGTATCTCATCCTCTAAGCAACTAGTCCAGCTTCTCATCTTTCATTGCTTTAATCGCCACCCTCACATCGCAGGCTTTTGAAGTAGTGTCCTCCGCACTGTCATGGAATTCGGCCTTCCTTTCCACCTCTTCCCACTGCTTATTCTCTTCCTCTTTTGTGCCTCCTTCTAACAATCCCAAAAGCAAGGGTGGAATTAGCTTGAGGCCTATCCAATTGGCCTGGAGGTTCTACATAGACTTCTTGTAGAGAGGCACTCATGTCAAGGCCTCCCTCATTCGAGTTGGAGTGTGATATTCTCGGATTTTGAGGCTGTGGGACAGTGTGTTCCACCTACGGGTGCAAGCATGAACACAATTATCCCCTAATAATCGCTCCATATCCTCGAAGTGTGCTATGGCCTAGGCCTGGCGATCCATGTACTCTAATAAAGCCTGAGACTTCGTTGCTAGGTGTTGGTGAGTGGATATCAATGCTGTGGGATCCCCTGGCTCTACTCTAATCAGTAGTGGTTCATGTAGCTCCCGGTCCATGACATTCCTGACCTCATTCGCTCTCTTTTCTTCGTGGTTTAACCATGAGGTCATTGCCATCAGCTACATGTCCCCTACTTTTGTGTTGCGGTCCCACAAGGTGATGTTTGGAAGGGCCAAATTATGGAAGTAAAACTCTGAAAGCTTAGCCTTATCTTCTGATGAACTCGTGTTACATAAATCCATGAATTGCTGGGGGTTTTGGATGTGGGACATACCGCTCTGTGCCAATGTGTTGATTTGGAACTGCAGCCACTGATCTGTTAGGTACAGGCCATAGGATTTGACTGGCTGCCTATATTGCAGAGCTTCCATTGCCCAACTGGCCATGCAGGCCAGTTGTGCCTCCTTTTCTTGCATCTATTGTTTTAGGGATTGTATCTCTATACTTGCCTGCAATTCCCTTTCCTGTAGCTGTCGGTTAAGTTCCTCAAGATCAGCTTGCATCCCTTCTTTTTCTTGAGGTTCTGCTGAGGGGTCCTTGGCTATTGTGTCCTCTCCTTTTCTCTGTCCCTGCAGCTGGAGCTACTGCCTAAGCAACTCATTCTCTTCTCTTAACTTGGCTTGTTGGGAGATTTCCACATTCCTTACTCTTGCCAACTCCCTTTGTGTTTCCTTGAGCCTTTCCTCTAGACGCCCTATATCTGCTACCCCCTTGGATTTAGCGATCCTCATCCAAGTGTGCGTTCGTACTCTTTCTTCCTCTAGTGCTAGAAAGAGTGGCACTGTGAAATTTTGAGGAATAATTTTTCCAGCCTCCAAAAAGTTATAATAAGAGCCCAGGTTTGGTTGGGGGTTTGGTTCCATGATGATGTCAATCTTCTCCTCCTCTTGTGGTGACTTAGCTGCTTTTTCCTCCATCTGCTCAGTTTCTTTCAGCCTAGCCAAAGTTTCCTGTAGAATAGCCTCAACATCCTGTAGAGACGCTTCTGAGCTCAATTCCTCCATTATTTCCCTCCATGAGGATGTTTTTCGGCTCCCCCGCTCATAAGTAATGGATGCCTTGGATGGGGACCTATCCTTTGGTGTGGTAGGGGTATCCACAATTGTGATTGGCTCTTTTGATGGAGGCTGGGGTTTGCCAGTCTTAATCCTCACACTACTTCTCGCTTTAAAATACAGAGGAGTCTCCCTCTCTTGTTTCTCCTTTGGCTTGGGAGAGGTACTTAGGGTGGC
Organism: Pinus taeda; assembly: GCA_000404065.3. NCBI lineage: Eukaryota > Viridiplantae > Streptophyta > Pinopsida > Pinales > Pinaceae > Pinus > Pinus taeda. Next base: position 55,607 of record APFE031539718.1, read on the forward strand.
CAGCACAGCTGCTGCCTCCCTAGCTAGAATTTCGACCAAATTCTCCTTCTGTTGTCCTTCTTTCAGACTTCCTATAGAAATTCTTGTAGCGGTTGCTTTCTAGCTTCCTGTAGAAGCCATTTTTAAACTTCCTGTAGAAATAGTTTGTTGTTTTCCTGTAGAAGACGAGGGCACTGTTTTAGCCTACTTGGCTGATGGGAATTTTTCCTTTAACTTGGCTGAGGTTGCCTTAGGGGTGCCCTTACTGACTTGTACTTTCTCAGTCCATTCTGCCCTGCTCTATAGTCTTTTCTCCCTTGGTGTTGGTGCAATTTTATCATCCCCTATTTTGGCAGCTTGCCCCTTTTCTTGTGTTCCTTTTTGTTCTTTCTTCGGTGTTTTTCCCGGGGTTTCTTGTTCTTTAACCTTCTTATCTGCCTAAGTATGCTCCTTCTCCTCGCTACTGGAGGAAGTGAGCTCCTCGTCCAAGACTCGGATGTCATCATCCTTCGACATATTCCAAAAAATTTCCCAGGAGAGAGGGACAGCGAAAGTGTGGAGTGCATCTTCGACGAGGAGCTTAATAAGCCCATGATGGGCTAGCTGGTCTGGTGTCCCCTCTCTCAGTTTGGTGGCACACTCAGTCATGGACTGCAAGATGAAGTAAGGAATGCTCAATTTTTGCTCTGAGGGTAGGTCCATTTGGTGCCTGAGTTCTGTGAGCAACCAGAAATGATAGCCATACTCGATGCTAAATCGCCCCTCACACGTAATATACTTCATAAATTGGAGGCTGACTTCACTCCAGAATGGTTGTAGGCTAGTTCTTTGAACTCCATTCTTGTCTTTTGAGAATTGCTCCTCTGGCAAGAAGAACTCTTTTTTAGCTTTCTGACCCAACTTCCTCTCCTCCTTATCCCAGGGTACCCCCATTGGTAGATCAGTTACTCTGCTGATGAGCTGTGGGGTGAGTCTGAGGGTCAATCCTCTGAAGTTGACAAAAGCCAATGTCTTTGACTTCGGCTTCAGGGACCTGAGGAATTATTCTGCAATTTCATCATCGTGACCTTGAAGCTTGTCACATAATGACATCCAGTGTGCACGGGAAAACAAGTCCAGCACCTCAGGGGTTTCCCGTAATTTCTTGGAGTCCAAAGGTTCTTTTCTAATGAACCCTCTCGGCATGGTAAAAACTCTGTGTTTGTTCACGCTTTCAAGAAGACAGTGTGTTCTGGGTGTATTTCCTTCTTAGAGTGTAAAGAAAGAGATATCTTTGTGTCAATTACCCTGTGCTGAACTTTCCTGCTCACATACAGAAGGAGGAGTTCGAGATTTTTTTCTACACAAAGCGTAGAGCTACGTCTCCATTATACACACAGTCATATATAATTTATAATTTTTACCGATGCCTTGACAGTGTCTCAATTTCTACAGGAGGGATTTTAATTCAATCGTGGAGGAAATCTCGCATGCAGACCACGAAGACAATTTTGGGTAGTGATAAAAAAAGGATTTTGACTTCACAGATAGACTTGCATTCACATTTCCCTACCCCCCTCAATACATTGAATTCACCACCTTTGGAATTATTTGCATGGGAAAGTTAAGTTCTGCCTACCTCATTGAAAATTTCCACCCTCGATGTGCACAGTCAGCGCTGCTTTGTATGTTGAGTTTCCTGTAGCGCAGCTTCCTGTAGAAATCGTTCCTTGCTTCTAGAGGAGGTTACGGTGCTGCAGGACTAGTTTGAGTGGTAGCAGGACATTTGAACAGACCGAGAACTTGGGCTAACAACTTGCAGAGGGGGAGGATGCATACTTGGCTGCAAAACGGTTGTGAGCATAAATGACTGCAGTGCATCATAAGTATTCAACCGGTCAATTTTGAAATGCTGCGGAATTCATGGTGCGGGGGTGAGTTGTCCCTGGTGATCCGTTGGCGGACATCGTGGCTATCATTCCCCAGTGTGCCCCTGACCGCCGAATTCTTCCCTCTGCATTCAGCGTCGCCATTCCTATCATACTGCCGCTTCTCCCTGACTGGACACTTCGCACGTGTCAATTACCCGACTTTTCGACATAATGAATCCCATTCGGATCCTATGAGGCCGCCTGACTGGCTGTGGTGGCCGGTTGAATGACAACCAGACTTGTTCAATCCGTCCATTCTCACAGTCATGCATATTGAGAGTATAGCTTATTAATTTGATGAAATAAGGTTAGGCACTTACCTGTGCGGCCGTGGAAGTGGTTTTTTTTAGGTTTCGTGACAAGGGATGCTGGATCTGCTTGCTGCTGCGTCGTGCACAGGTGCTGGAGCGCCTCTTAATTGGTTACTGCTGGCTACGAGACTTCGAGAGCCGTTTCCCTGGTGGTGAATGCTGCATGCAGCGGTTTTTCGAGCTATTGGTGTCTTCATGGTATGTGCGCCAGTTGGATCAGCTGCTACAGGATTCCTGTAGGACATCCTGTAGCTATTTCTCCTTCTGGGGTGCATGCTGAAATAAATGGAGTCACGTTCACAGGTGAAGGGTCTTGAGGTCGCCTTGACAGGTGAAGTGCGCAAACCTCAGAATGCGTTATTTTTTATTTGAAAAAAAAACAAATTTTTATCTCAAAACAGGGTTTTGGTATGCATGTGTAGGTATATTCGACCAGATGGGAGGAATGGTGGTGGAACGAGCTGAAACAAGTGGAGGATGGAAGAAAAGAGTGGTTGCATGCCTCTTCAATGGGCTTCAAGCTCCAAATCCTTCTCTATAATCGATTTTGGCCCGCCCAAAAGCTCTAAAGGATGTTTCCTGTAGAAATAAAAAACTTCCTGTAGAAAGTCTTGTAGCTTCCTGTAGAAGGCTGAACCATGACCAGGTTGTGTCCAAACCTTGGAAAAATGAGTGTTCATGGAGGGAGTGTATGTGAGGCTGCTTGTTAGCTTGGTAGGGACCCTTGTCCTTGAGTTGACAGGCCTCCTTCTTGCACTGTGTTCCTGCAACCTGCAACACTTTCCAGAGATCAACTTGTTTATTTTTCCTCTGTTTCTTCCTTCTTCTTTTTTTTCTTTTCTTTTTTCTTTTTTTACTCTGTTTTCCTTTCTTTTTTTTAAGAGACATCAGGAGCTCCTCAATGAGGTTTTCACCCCTACTATCTGCCTTGGGCGCCTCAGAGAGGTTTTCACCCAAGGATCGTTTTATTCCAATTCTTTTTTCAGAGAGACAGCAGGAGCACCAAAATGAGGTTTTCACCCCTACCATCTGCCTTGGGCACCTCAAAAAGGTTTTCACCCAAGGATATTTTTTATTGCATTTCTTTTTGATACATAATGATGCTCAAGGTGTGCCCAAAACAGAGGCAGAACCCTTCTCTATGACTAGCACTGATTTTTCCACAGTTTTGATGAACTCTTGAATCAAAAGAGGTTTCCTGTAGATCTTTAGTTGATGCCCATTGACGATCATGGGGATGGCTTCCCCATCAATAGTCCAGATAAGGACAGAACCATTGTCATTAGACTTTTCCACTGCATATGGTCATAGCCATCTTGTCCTCAGCTTCCCTTTGAAATCCTTATGTCTGGAATCATACAGCAACGCCAAATCTCCTGGCTGGAATTGTTTATCATTGAGGTGTCGGTCATGCCATACCTTCCTCTGAAGTTGAATCACTTCTAAGTGGAGGAGGGTCTGCATTCAGTGTTCATATAACCCATTCAGCTGCATTAACCTTTCTTGTTGAGCATGGCTGAGATCTAGGTCGAGTTGAGTTGTCATCCTCAATGTGTTGTATTCAAACTCGATTGACAGCAAAGCTCTCTTCCCATAGACTAGCTCATAGGGTGTGAAACTGGTTGTGGTTTTCCAAGTGGTGTTGTAGGCCCAAGTGGCCTTAACCAGGTGATCTACCCAATCCTTTCTGCTGCTGCTCACCACCTTAGTCAAAATCCCCTCTAATGCTCTATTGGTGACTTCCACTTGCCCATTTGTTTGAGGATGACATGGGGTGGAAGTCCTATGCTTGATCTTGTGATGAGAAAGCAAGTATTCAATCAAGTTGGAGGTGAATTGGCCTCCTTGATCGGTTACTAATTCTCTTAGGTAGCCAAATTTGTATAAAATGTTTTCTCGTAAAAACTCAGCCACCTTTCCTTCTGTTGCTGCTTTGATTGCCTTGGTTTCTGCCCACTTTGTCAGATAGTTTGTGCACACAATGATGTAAGACTTTTTCCTTGAAGGAGGGTTGATAGGACCCATAAAATCCATACCCCACTTCTCAAATGGCTCAAGAGTCACTTTAGGTTGGAGAGGCATTTCGTCCCTTGGAGTCGGTTTCCCCATCCTTTGGCATCGGTCACATTGGCTGATATATCTTCTAACATCTTGATGAAGAGTGGGCCAATAGTAGCCCGCCTGTAGAATTTTGAAGGCAGTCCTTTTGGCTGCAAAATGTCCTCCACAAGGCCCATTGTGATAGGTTAGGGCGATGTCAAAGACTTCCTCCTCCCTTACACAACGCCTTAAGATCTGATCAGGGCCAAGTTTGAACAGGTTGCCCCTGATCCAAGTGAATGAGGCACTTTTATTCACGATTCTGCTCTTCTCCTTTGAGGATAGATGTGGAGGGAACTGTGCTGAGACCAGATAGTTTGCTATATCAGCAAACCATGGGGAGAGTATTGAGATAGCAAACAGATTCTCATCTGGCGTCTGGTCATCCATTGTTCCTTCTTCACCTGCAGGAGAATCCAATCTAGACAAGAAGTCAGCAACAACATTTTCTTTACCTGGTTTGTCAATGATAGTCAAATCAAACTGCTGCAACAAAAGTAACCATCTAATAATACGAGCATTCACATCAGGCTTATTCATTAAATATCTAATTGCAGCATGGTCAGTATGTACAAATGTTTGATAGCCAGTGATGTAGTGTCGGAACTTGTTCAGGGAATGGACCACGGCCAGGAACTCTTTCTCAGTTACCATATAATTCATTTCTGCCTTGGATAAGTTTTTTCTGACAAAGTATATAGCATATGGAAGTTTTTCTTCAACTTGTCCTAAGGCTGCCCCTATGGATTTATTTGAGGCATCAGTGTGGATGTGGAAAGGTAGGGCCTAGTTTGGGCCTCTCAGAATTGGAGCGGACACCAACTTATCCTTCAATTCATTCAGAGCCCTCTGGAAGTCATCCGACCATTTAAACTCAACATCTTTTGCTAAGAGGCCAAACAATGGCGAGGCTAGCTTACTAAAGTCTTTAATGAATTTTCTGTAATATCCTGCTAAGCCTAGGAAACTCCGAACATCTCTCACCTTCTGGGGAGGTGGGACCTTTTTGATGATAACAATTTTACTGGGATCCACCTGTAATCCCTGGTGAGAAATGGTATGACCTAACACGGTCCCTTCAGTCATCAGGAATTCACATTTTTCAGGGCTGAGGGATAGGTTCATCTCAATGCACTTGCTCAAAACTTTTCCCAGGTTGGACAAGGCTTCCTGGAAGCTAGACTCATAAGGAGTAAAGTCATCCATATAGATCTCCACCGAATCATGGACCAACTCGGCAAAGATGCTTAATACAGCTCTCTGGAAAGTGGAAGGGGCATTACATAGCCCAAAGGGAAGGACGCGGCAGGCAAAGGTACCCCATGGACAAGTGAAGGTGGTCTTATCTTGGTCCTCCGGGCTGATTTGGATCTGATTATACCCGCTGAACCCATCTAGGAAAGAGAAAAACCTCTTCCCTGCCAGACCATCCAACACTTGATCTATGAAAGGTAAAGGGAAGTGGTCTTTCTTGGTGGCTTTGTTTAGTTCTCTGTATTCCACACAGATTCTCCATTTCCCATTTTTCTTGGGTATCAACACCAGAGGGGAAACCTATTCGCTATCCGAGATGGGGTAGATGAATCGTGCATCCAGAAATTTTTGCACTTCTTCTTTAACAATGTCCTTGAGGGTTGAATTCATTCTCCTCTGAGGTTGCCTGACTGGTTTACAATCCTCCTTGATGTAGATATGATGAGTACAGACCGAGGGATGGATTCCCTTAATTTCCTTGTAGCTGGAAGCAAAGGCCTCCAAATGGCGAGTCAAGAGGCTACATAGCTCCTTTTCCTGAGAGGGAGAGAAAGAGGAGCTTATCTTCAAAGTCTTCTCAGGGCCAAACTCCACATTCTTAACTCTGGGGGTGGTCAGATCAGTGGCACCTAGGTCCACTAAAGCATTGGCCTAGGTATCTTCCACCAACTCTTCCAAGGATAGTGCACCAGGGGGAGGATTTTGGATTAAGTTTTCAATCAAATCATCCTCGGTTGGAGGACCTCCCCTGGTGGCCTCTACTGTGCATAATGGTGCAGAGTAGACCTCATCCTCTTCTTCTTCTTCAAAGTAGAGGGGTAAGTCATGTTCTAGCAGAGGTTGGGTAGGAGGGTATAGGACCCGCTGTTTGGACATAGGCCCATTTTTTATGGTCATGCTTCCCGCTCGACAGCTGATGTAAGCATCTACAGTAGCCAGCCAAGGCCTTCCTAAAATGAGGGGATATCCTGTGAGTTTTGCCTTTGGCTGAAGGACCAAAAATTTCGCAGGGTATTCCCAGGAGTCAATAGAGACCAAGACATCCTCCACAATCCCTTCGGGAGTGACGGTGGAGCGGTCTGCCAATTGCAACATTGTCGAGGTCATCATTAGGGAAATCTGAAGATTGAGCTTAAGCATGGCGTCCCTAGTCATCACATTAATGGCGGCCCCTAGATAAATCAAAGTGTGGGGTATAATGGTGCCATTGATGTGGACATCAACTACAGGACTCCGAAGGTCCAAATACTTCGGACAGATTACTTGCCCCAACATGAGATCGGACAACTGTCCTATGACATTGATGGTTGAGGCATCTTTCTTTCGCCTGCCGGGGTGCCTGAAACACTTCTCCTTAATTAATTTGTTGTATATCGGTACATGTTTTATGGCCTGGAGAAGTGGTATTTTCACACACAACTGCTTGAGTTCTCCCAGAAGCTCATCCTCTTCTGGTTTGGGTTGTATGGTTACTGTGAGTCGCTCAGGAAAGGGTGGAATGGCTTGGGGTTCACTTTCCTGTTTCTCTTCCTCCTCCTCTATGGGAGGAGGTTGGCATTCTGGAAGGACCTTCCTAGATTGCAGGTTGATCTCCTGGATCTCCACAGCATAGGTAGGGCATGTTGTCTCCCCGGTATATACCTGCTGGCCCTGTCTGTTGTTGGGGTTCGGGTTCGGTTGAGCAGGCATCTGGGGTTGTCTTGGAGGAGCAGGAGGTAATGGTTGTGGTTGAGTCGGTGGTGGAGGCAGAATGGCGGGAGGAGTGTTGTATTGGGGCCTCCACCCTAGTTGAGGTGCATTCCACTGAGGTTGCGGCTGGGCATGAGTGTGAAGCGAGTGAGAAGGAGGTTGAGTGTGGTATGGAGATGGATAAGACCACAGAGGAGGTGCGGACTAGGAAGGATGAGCAGGGGGACCCCAAGAAGGTATATGAGTAGATTGGTTGGGGTTGTAATAAGCTTGGGATGACCCTTGCATCCCCTGCTGATAAGGTCTAGGTCCATGTGGCCTCATTTGGTTGAGGAAGTAGAGAGGTTTAGTAGCCACCTCGTTCCCTAGGTACATGGCTTTAAATCCTGGCAAGGTAGGGCATTGGTTGGTGGGGTGGTCTTCCTCACAAACGAAACATACCTCTACTGAGTGCAATGGGCACTCATTCTTGGGATGCTTCCTCATGCATCTAGGACAAAAAATGGCCAAATCCCTCTTAGCTTCTTCTTTCTTTTGCTGAATTCAGAAGGTATCAAGTTGCATGGCAATAGTCCGTCTCATTTCGCTCTTAAGGTCTTCCATCTGGTTAGCAAACTCATGCTTGGATAAAGAGGTACTAGCTGAAAGGTGATTCCCCCTACCTCTCTTCTGGGCAGCCCTAGAATGGTTTCTAAACACGGTCTTTATGTCCTCATAAGGTAGTTGGTAGATGTCTCCTCCAGCCAGCATGTTAAGGGTGTCCAGAAGGTCTTCAGGGACTCCTCGGAGTAGAACCAGCATCAGAGATTCCGGGTCAAGTGTGCACCTGGCCCATTTATAACTAAGTTGGAACCTCTCCTCATAGTCTTCCAAAGATTCATCGCTACCCATGGTCATCTGAAAGATTTCTCCCTTAGTTTCCTTGGACCTACAGTAGTCCTGGTACTTGGCGTTGAAATCTTGCTGCATCTGAGACCAAGTGGTGATACTGTTTCCAGGTAACCCCATGAACTAGCGTAATGCATCATCCTTGAGGGTAGAGGGAAAGAGTTTCAGCTTTTGCTCATCCTCAGCATAGTCATAAGTTCAACAAAGGACAACAAACTCAAATAGGAAGGTATCAGGGTCCGTAGTAGTCAGTCCATGGAAGTGAGGTAGAGCAGAGGGACTTATGTTTTTCATTTTCATGTCTCCATTGGTCTCTCAGATGGGAAACACACCCTCTATTCTTTCATTTTCTCTTCTACCATTTCGGTTTTCATCCATGGCTTCAGATGGAGTGTTCTCTGACACTTCTTCTGCTATAGGATCTTCGTATATCTCAGGAGGTTCACCTATAGGTTCTTCTGGCTCACTGTCACCAGAGAAGAGAGAAGGTTGACTCAGTGATGTGGTGGGGGTGTTGGGTAAGAATTTGTCGGTTTTATCTCTGTTCCTACGAGGCATGAAATGGAAAGACTTTTTTGCTTTTGTTTTTTTTTCTCTGCTGGTACCTGCAAAACTAAAATAGATTGAACTGCAACTAACTACCTTGCTGAAATGAGAATGCGAAATTGAAATGAAAGCAAGAAAGGACTAATCTATTCTGCTCAAATGAAATTGCAGGAATGAAATGCTAATCTACACTTGTAGAATTGAAATTGCAAAATTGAAATGCTAATCTATGCTTGTAGAATTGAAATTGAAAAATTGAAATGCTAATCTATGAAAGCAGGAAATGTCTACTCTACTTTTGTGGAAATGAAATTACAGAATGAAAATGAAATAAACTACTTAGCAGAAGTTTGTAAGAGAAAATAGAAGAAAAGCAACAATCACCAATACTCTGACGCTTCCCCAGCAATGGCGCCAAAAAGATGGTGGGCTCCAGTATTGCAGCAACAATGCTGCAACTCCTGGGACTCCCTTCTTTACTTTTATCAACCCGGTCGTTCGTAACAAACTTGGAAGCAATGGTGTTGTATGCACAAGTACTAGCTCTTGCCGCAGCTGTCACTTGGTCAGCTGGCACAAGTCCGCTAGGGGCTTAAGCCAACTTCTATGACCTCTTATAAGAAGCTTTTTAATTAATGGATGGAAGCTAACTCAAAGGAAGCTAATCTACTTGCAAAAAGAGATTGAAAACTGAAGGAAAGCGCAAACCCTAGCAAACCCTAATTCTACCGACTAGTCCTATTGATGCAAAGATGAGAATGCGAACCACTGAAAGAGATTCCATTACTTCTATGAAGGTAAAATACATGTGCTTAGACTACCTTTGTCCTAACATCTTTTTGTATTTTTTTTTATTAAGTTGTCAATTTCATCATGCATGTGCTTTTAACTGTGCTTTACTGTGCAGGGGTGGATCAAGGGAGAGAAATGCTTGGAAAAGGTTGGGAAGGTTCAGAGAGGGTCTAAGGAGTCCCTAACACCCTTCCAGAGAGTTTCACAAAGTTTGGCTATCAAGAAACCTCATTTGTGAGCTTCTACAGGAAGTCTACAGGGGTTCTATAGGATGTTCAGGAATTTCTACAGGATGTTCATAAATTTCTACAGGATGTTTGAAAATTGGTTTTTAGAGGATGGGTGAGTGAGGGAAGATGCATGAATGGATCTAGAGGTAGGATAGGGGTCTAAAGTGGCATAGGGCCTGGTGGTGGAGTGGTGAGAAGGTGTAGAAGGCTGACTTGGCTTGAATAAGGCTAAGGCAATGATTGAGAAAGAATGTAGGGTTACGTGGAAAAAAGGACAGATGGGAGATGAGGAACTCAGCTAGGAGATGGAACAGGTGGCTCAGATGACGCTTTGGGTGGATGAAAGAGTAGAGGAGATGCCCTGCACGGTGTACTTCGACCAAATCAATAAAGTCTTGCAAATGATCAAAACCTGAGCTAATCTAGTCTACCTATCAAAAGCATGGAGGAACAATAGCTATATTGGAGAGAAAACCATGTAGATCAACTATGCAGAGAAACATTTCAGAGTTCTAAACTCATAACTAACTTCTGTAAAGGAAAACAGTACACTAAGGATTGCATGGTCAAGAAAACTAGTTTTTTTGTTTGGGCAGCACTATTTCTTCAATTCCAGCCCCTGATCCAATAAGGATGAGGTGAAACCGAGAGTTTGGTTGTCCCTTTTCTTTGAAGCTTTTTTTGTTATTATCCTACCAAAACGCCTGAAGCAATTCCATTCATAAACAGTGATCTATCCAAGCAACATAACTAAATATGCCTAACAGAAATACGTTCAAATGCATAAAGGGAAACAGTGATGCATAAAGGAAAAGTAACAGTACAGAAAGGAGGCCCTCGGCTCTCAGGTTTGGGCCCAACCCTGAGAGCTATGGCTCCTATGGAAAACTCAAATTTGATATAAAATCAAACTGCTTCTCATTATCAAAAAAATAGTCATAAGAGTGATGCCAAAAATGGCTACAAAAGAACAAAGTAAAACTAGCAGCACTGAGGCGCAAAATACACAATGGTTTCAAAAGTTCCTTACAAAGGTTGAGTCCTCAACATTTATACATCACGACGGACCTAGCTGGCCTCCTCAATCTGTGGAACTCAGTTGTCTAGACTGTGAGTTAGACAGTCCCTTCTAAAATCTGCTTGGTTGCCTTCTAGATTCGGTTTTGGTGGTCTTTGGAGCTCGGAGTTGGGGGTGAAGATCCCGAGGAAGGGTTATTTAATGCCATAGACAACCCCCTAGGAATCCTCACCTCAGGCTTGGCTGTCTTTTAGCCCATGATTGCTCGATTTTGCTCCAACATGTGTCAAAAAACCTGAAATAAGCACGTGTTAGCCACCTAGGAAGAGTGACTACCCTTATTCATACAAATGACATAAACATACTGAAAATAATGCATAAGCTATGGAAAATGAAGGATTTGAACAAGGACTGAACAAGGATAATTAGACCAAATGAGCCCAACAAGTTACCAATTTTGGGGCTCATCAATAGGACTTCATATGACCCCATCTTATATAGTTGTCCTACAATAATAGAAGAATTGGCAGCCCTGACAACTAGTTCCTTCTTTTTTTGTATTGTATAACCTTTAAGAGCTAGGCCAGTAGATAAAAATTGAATGATGTCTTCAAAATTCTTGTATACAACCCTGACAACAAACATATTTGCGTGAGGTAATCCTTCCTCAATATTTGTAAGATCTTCCCCGTTTTCAATATGAGACAAGCAGTCTACTCCAAGCTCCAACATTCAATCTCCTAGGCTTCATTATGACTTCAAAATCATATTCATGAAAAAGGAGCAACCACTTATAGATTCTCCCCCCCAACACAGGCTTATTGACCAGGTACCTCAAAGGAGAATGGTTCGTGTACATATTAAAGTGCACACCTAGAAGACAATGCTTGAACTTTTGTAGTGCATAGACCATGGCCAAACCTTCGCACTTTGTGGTTGAATAGTTCCTCTCAGCCTCAAATAGTTTCTGACTAGTGAAGGCAATCAGGTCATCGATATCTCCTACCCCTAGTTGTGTGAAGACATCTCTCAATGCTATTCAAGACGCATCCACATGCACATGAAATTCCTTCTTCCAATCAGGGAATACTAATACTAGCGCCGTAACCATATTTTCCTTCAGAGTATCCAATATTTTATGACAATCATCATCCCAGCAAAATGTAACACCCTTCTTTAACTTCCTCTTCATTAGTGCAGTGATCTATGCATATGCCTTAATAAACTTCCTATAGTACCCAGTATGACCCAAGGTCATGCACAACTGCTTTGCATTTCTAAGGGGCTCTAGATTGATAATTATGGTGATCTTAACAGGGTCTACCATCAATCCATGCTTAGAGACAATGTGTCCTAACAATATTCTGTAAGGTACACAAAAAATGCATTCTTCAAGTTTAAAGAGATCTGGTACTTCCTACAGGTATCCAACATTAAGTGGAGACTAGAGAAGTGCTTCTTGACCAGCCCAAACACTGTCCAATCATAAAAATAAACCTCCAAAAACATGTGAATGAACTCCTTGAATGCCATGACAACCACCCTAGAGAAAATTGCAGGGGAATTTTTGAGTCAAAAAGCCATAACTGTATATTGGAACAACCCCCATTCAGTAGTGAAGGTAGCCTTTCTTCTGTATTCCAGCGCAATCTTGATTTGGTGGTATCCTGAGAATCTATCTGTAAATGAGTAAGCTTCATGTTTGGCAACATTCTCGAGAACTTCATCTGTAAATGGTGTAGGGAATGGATCATGGACAAATGCATCGTTTAGCTTCTACATATCTATGCAAATCCCGATATCTCCCTTTATTTTCTTTGCTTAGACCACCATGGAACTAACCCAAAAGGATTCCTCTACAGGCTCAATTATTCTAGCATTTTATCAAGTTCCTCTCATACCTTTTCCTTGTATTTTGGTTTCAACCGATACAGCCACTACTTAACGGACTTCACATCGGGTTTTAAAGTGATCTTCATTACCCCCAAATATCCTACTATCCCCTTCAAATCAAAAATCTTGTTTGGAAATAATTCTTGATATTCACATAGAAATTCATCTACCTTATCCATTATACCTACATCCCAATATTCAACAATGTTTGTGAATTTTAGTTCTATCTTTGAGCCAATGTTCACCTGCTTGGTGTGCACCAGTTGCTAAATATCAAGGATCTCCACACTAGGTCCTTCAACTTTATGTTGTCCATCTGATTCATGCATATTAATATTCCTCGGATCCCCATCATCTTCTTCCATTGTAATATTGCGACATTCTAAAGCATGTTGCAGCTGCGTACTCCAATCAGGTTGTACCCATGTGATAGGTTCGATGGGTGTTCGAAATATTTTTTCCTTAATCTCTTGAAGTGCTTCATCAATGCATGTGACCCCATCTTCAAAACTGAATGTGAGCAAGAAGCTTTCTTTCATCTCATCCCAATCAATAGTCCTTTGTTGCAGCTCTATTTCTAAATACCAGTTCTTCAGAATAACATCTAGGGTATGAATAAAGTATGCACCCACTTAGGTTCAGGTATTTCACCCCACACCTTAGCCCATCATGCCCGATTTTCACGTAGATTATCCTTACCTATGTACTTTTCCATAATTCACGTGTTCACGTAGCCAAAACTTAATCGCATAATTCGATCATATTCCTTCCAATCGGCAAACTTCTCCTTGTGCGTACCCCACCATTTTGCAACCATATATCTTAACACTAGATCTAAGGCCTAGAGTTGATGTTCCTTGGTACATCTCTTTCAAAATGTTCAAGAAATAAATTGACATCACCCAACCCATCATAATAGGGTAACTTACGTACCTCAGTAGATACACAACTTAGCTATTTTGTAAGTTTATTGCATTGTAGAGTAGAGACCTCATGACACTGATTCTGCGAGTTTTCTAACTCTTAATCTAAGTTGGATTGGAAGGAGTTATCCTTTTCTGACCTAATCCTTCCATCCATAGTGGAATCTATCTAATATTCATTCCATGCAATTAACCTATAAATGTGCTCAATGTTGTCATCTTCATAATAGTTGTAGTTCGGTTCTGTGTACTACGCACCTTCAGCTAGATCCAATGGGACAATCACTTGAAGTTCATTCTTCTCAAATACATGCTTCGTTTCTTTAAATTGATGATTGCATTCATGTCAAAATCCCAATCAATCCCAAGCAATGCAAGGTATGGATTACTATCATCAACGACCGCAATGACTTTGAAATCAGTTGCTACTCTTGCTCCTTCAATATCTATGGTTACTCCATTCAGGCACCAAATTGGAATTATCTTTTATTGATTTTCCATGCGCAGTTGAATTGGAGACCATTGCAACTTATTCTTTCCCATATGTTCCCAAGTCTTCTTAGGAAGTACATTAGCATCGGAGCCCAAGTCTAAGATGACCGGATCCATTTCAAAATCACCAATTTGCGCATTCAACTGCATCTCTCTAGCAATTCTCTTCTTGCTTTGATTTACCTTATTGGTTGTTCGCTATCCTGGGGACGACTTATCCTTTCTGACGTTATAAGCTATTATAGTCCCTCTACTACCTTCTAATCTCATAGTAGCTTCATACGGGTCTACAGAAATGATTTCAACACTATGGGATTTGACTCTTGGGTTCCAGTAGCATATTCAGGTTTCTCCTTTTGCAAGGCTACTAACATTAGGTTTTGTGATGTAGAAGCACCCGAAATCATAAAACTCTTTCTAGCCTCCATGAATGCCTCTTTTTCTTGATGTAAATCAAATCTAGTATTCTTCTCACTATTCTTTCGGAGCCATGACTCTGGTTTTGGTTGTTTTCCTTCAACTTTTTATTCATAAGTGGATGCACCACTTTGTGTGACTATTTTGACACTAGAATCGTCTTCGTGTGGATTAGATCTCATCATTTGGATATTTTTCATTGGTTGTTGGGTCTTCTTCTCTTGTATCTTCGCTATTAAGACTAGGAAATCTTCTATAACATGATCAATTGACAGTAGTACTGACATGAGGGGTGCATTGGATTATGAAAATTGAGTGCAAAGTGCCCTAGTTCTTTGTAGTTGTAACAAATTATCTAGCCCCAACCTCTTCCATATCCTCCTCCTCGTCCTTAAAATCCTCCTTGAGTTGTACATAAGCCTTGGTCGTTCTGAGTGCAGTTTTCATCCTGCATTCTATACAATGGATTTTTGTCCATCATTAGTTCATAGCTTTAACAATTCCTCTTGTCATGACCAACTCATTTACAAAAATTACAAAAAATTTTCTTTGGAGATTGTAAAAGCTTCTTTAATAAGGAGCAATTATCGGTTGACTGTTGTCCAGAAACTTGGAAAATACTACACCAGGTACTTACACTGGTGCTTGATCCAGTGAAAGACTTTGGTTTTAGTGGATTAGGACCTCCTATGGCTATATAATCATGGAATACGGGACATTGATCCTTATGATGACCTTATCTCTTGCATTTTGTGCACCAAACCTCACTAAACCTTAGAGTATGGCTCTATCTTAACCTCCTTTTCTTTCTTCAGGTCCAACAACTCCATATGCAGGCTTGCTAGCTACACCTGGATGTACCAAACTCCTACATTTGTATCTTGGATCAGTGAAACTTCTAGCTTCATCATGATTTCTAATGCTTCGGCCTTTGATCCAATCTTCTGCTGAGATAATGGTAACCTTAAGTGAGGTAATAGTGAAGTTATGTATCAATCCTTATGTTGTTCATCTCAGATCTAAGGGTTAGCCTGACTTAGTAAGCACTTCAATCGTTGATCTATATCACATGCAGATTCATTAACCTTTTGCTTAATCTCCTTGATCTCAATCACACACTGAGATTTCAATATCGACTTCATAAATTACACATTCACCACATCCTTCGTATTAGTCAATGAAGCAGTTGAGTGAGTCATGTTTTATCCGATATACCAAGTAAGGACTCTATTCATTAGTGTTGTAACCAGCGATGTTTTCTTATATCATCATCATTGGTCTGATGTGCTTTGCACACATCTTCTGTGATGAACCAAAATTGTTCAGGATCCTTGTATCCTTAACCCCTAAATATAGGAATCTGTATTTTCCATACTGAATAATGGAGGTGGAGGTGGAGGTGTAGGTCTATGAGGTGGATGCAAAGGTGAAGGCGGAGTGGTGGGATGTTGAATTCCATAAGTACCCTATTCTACAGTCTGCAATGCACCTCTAGGTATACTAGGGCTACTTTGCTCTTCTTCACTTTCAGACTCTCCCAATAAGGGACTGTATTCACTTTCGACAAATTTTCCTTGATCTACTCTGAATCTCTTTCTAATTCACATAGATCCAGCTAGACCCCTTTTAACATTAATGTAAAGGAATAACCTTTTTTTCACACAAAATCATTTTAATCTAGGTTTTTAGTGATTTTGAGTACTTACCTCTCGGACCCTTAAAGAATCATCATTTGACTTTGCTATAAGACACAGTTGTATCTATTGAAAATTTAGTGATGTAACCACCCAAGATACTATTAGTCCAATAATCAAAATCCCTCACAACCTTATAATTAGATATTTTAAGACATCTAATGAGTTATGGAGTTCACAAAATAGGATTGTCGCGGTTATTAGTAGGTTCACTATCTGCTAGTTTGGGTGGTCACTCGTACAACTTGCAAGGGAACGATGAAAAGAAAACTTCATGCACTTTTGTATAAAGATACCTTTTTAACCACTTTTCTTTTGACAAAAGTGGATCCCTATTCTCTTGGCCTGCAAACTCATGTAGCTTATGATCTATCCACTTCTCGATTTCCTTCTTAGTCAATATCCACTTATGCCACATCACACATCCCACAGATAGATCCCGAACCCAACAACAAAACCATTTGTTGGCTTGAGGGGGCTTGGACTGAGGTTTAGAGTTAGTTGTGCTAACCAACAAAATCATACACAACTGGCACTTTTGGAAACAACCCGCATAGTGCACGCTACAATCTCACCTAAGGCAGTATTGGGGGATGCTGGAAGCATGCGTCTACATCCAAAAGGCTATGTGATGCGGTTTAGGGAATTTTCTATGATTTTAGCTCATATCTAACCTTCGCGAACCCTTATTCATGAGACTTAGATGATTTCCAGTTAAAGAAAGTTATGAACTTTGTGTAACTATGTAATCATTAATAAAACATCATTTAATAGTTGATCCAGATCTTCACGAAGTAATTAAGATAAAATACTGACAAATATCATTTAGTTGTGTGTAAATATATAAAATACAAAAATGCATAAAAATAGAGACAGATTTTCTTCAAATAACTTTCTATTACTTCAGATCTTCTTTTACAATCCTTGCAGACCATGCACACACACCTGCAGGGGCCCATGCACTCAACTGCATACTTACCAAGGTCTCACCGCACTTAGCTGCAAGAGCCTTCCCCTTCACTAAAAACAAATAAATATATACAATTACAAACCCATAATCATATCATCATGGAATACTTGATTCTACCTTAGACTTGCTAAGATATCTGTTTATATATCCTTCACTATTACAACACCATGGTCTGCAAACCATGGGTGGATCTCAAAACAATGTCAAGACATAAAGGGTTTTGGCCTTCCTAAAACCCCTTGACTCCTATTTTAACTACGCTACTCGCACTCTTCTCCTTAAAATGTAGAGACTTACAATATTTAACAAAATTTGACCTAGGAGACCCCGTCCCAACAATAACCAAAGTGATTGCAAGAAAAATAATAACCAAAAATGGTTTCTGGTACCAAATTGTACAAGGCCACCTAGATAGAAAATATATTATGATTTCGTCCTTGTTCTCCTTGTGAGAAATTTTATCACAAAAAATTGATCATCTAGCCTTAATTTACTAGATGGATCAAAGTACACCATGTAAGGTCAATTTTACCATAGAAAAATTGCTTTCACTACAATAAATTACTTAATAAACCACATTTGTTAAGTAATTTATAATTAAACCCATGAATAATAATTAAATAAACCATTATTTATTTAATTATCTTCTAGGAATAATTACTTAAACCATTGTTTAATTAATATTCTTTGTCATATTTTACCCAGTTATGAAAAATAAACACATAATTATTAATTATCTTATTTTCTCTAGGAATAATTAATTAATCACTAATTAATTATTACTCCTTGTCAAGTTTGACTAAATCCATTAGGAATAATTAAATAAATAATTATTTGTTTAGTACTCAACCAATTTCTTGAGATGATAAGTAAATCATTTATTTATTTATTATTTCTAAATAAAAGTTTAAATATTTTTTCCTTCCTAACCAAATATAATAAAATATTCCAAGTGGTTATTTCTAGAATTGGGTTAATAATATTTTATTATTGCTCATTATTCTATGATAGCCTAATATTTTGTTATAAATAGGAGGGTTTTCCATTTATTTACTTTCTATTATTTTCATTGTTGCACTCACTATTGCAACTCTAATTATTATCATTGTCACACACTGGTTTTTTTCCATTTTGAGTTCCCATTGAGCTCAAACATTTCATTTGTTGGGTTTACACATTATAGAGGAGAGAGACTCTACAAAAGTTGAAGACATTTGAGGATAGCCAAGAACCCATCCCATAGAGGGGGACTAGTAACATTTATTTGTTCCCTTAACAGGTGTTGTTTAATAAAATATATTCTTTAGATATCTGGTTTCCATTGGATTATTGGAGTTACCCGCATTTATTACTATTTCATTTCGTTGTTTAGCTATGATTGTGGCATAGATCAGGGCTTTGGCGGGTTTTGTTTCTATAATTTTCTGTAGATCTACAATGTTTAATAACCATTTATATTGTTGAGATTGTTTCTCATCCACAGCCTTAGGTGATTTCTTTTCATACACCTTTGAGAAGAAAACACTACAACAAGAAAGGTTAGGTTTATACTATACCTCATTTTCTTTCCCCATGTTCTCTTTATTTTTTATGGATTTTTTGAGAACATCGACATGGCTTTTATATTTTCCTTTGTTTTCTTTTTTTGGTTGCTTTGTAGCCTATGAATTTTAATTCTCTTTAGGAGTCTTCTTATTCATATCATAGTCAAGACCAACCTTAATGAATGGTGACCTTTAAAAACCTATGATATCATCTAATATTTGAGTGTTATTTTCAAACTTAAAGCTTTTATTCAATTAAGAAATTTACTTCTTTAGTTCCTTTCTTAAGGAACAATTTGAACATCCAACTTCCACCAAGTTTCTTGTTTTTCCTTCAGCTAGACTCTCAAAACGTCTTCCATCCTTTTTTCCTCTTGTATTTGAATCTTTATGTTGACATTAATCTTCTTAGTTCTTCAAGGATTTGTAACATATTTTCTTTTGCATCACAATCCTCTTCTTTATTTATGCAGCTACTCTTTTTGCTTCAAATTCTTTTTCCTAAGGTTTTTTATTTCTCTAAAGGGACAAATGAGTTGTTCTTCAAGATCCACCTCCCATTTGTTTTATCGTTTTCCAAGACATAAATATTTCTTTAATTTCCATACATTTTTCCTTTGAAGATAAAACTTGTTGAATAGCCATGTGTGTGTCTAAGATCTACCTTCCAATGATCAAATTGTTTCTAAAGGAACCCACTTTGATAAAAATTGTTGAGTGCACACTTATAATGGGGAGAGTAGGGGGTGAACCAATATAAGACAATTTTTTCTTATTTTAAATTTCATGAACCATAAGAAAACAATCATATATAATATCTATCAGTTTCAGAACATGGGACACAATATTTATATGGAAACCATTTCAAGAGAAAACCAATTTTTTTTTTTTTTTTTTAATTTCTTTGTAGGAACCAATCTACTAGAGACAACAATATCCACCATTGCAAATATTCATAGGCACAATATGTCTAGAATTTGTTGGCCTTCAATAAATATATAAAGTTACTCCTTTAGCATTTTAGTTGTATATAGTTCATATAACCTACATTTTTTTGCAAAATTTGCATATATTGGGCCAACCTAATACAAGCTCCATAATTGTAACATGGTCCAACATACTCCATAAATTCAAGTATCCCACCATATTTGACATTTATGTCATCCATGGAAAACAGTCCAATTGTAACACCCCTATTATAATCACCCTATTTTTTTATGTAATTGTACTATGATTATAAATGATTATAAACTTATTTAAATAGCCTAAAGAATGGGACCAAAGATCCATGATTTGAGGGGGCAAAGGAAGAAGAACCTCAGTGGTATTAGCTAGAACCATTGCTTAATTAAATGTGTAGCTAGCAAGAAAGATATAGAAGAGAATTCCACAAGGAACATGAAGAGACATGAGAAAAAGGATAAAATGGCACTTGAACAGCAAGAGGTGGTTGGATTTTGGGTTGAATGAAATAAGTTTGAGGATAGAGTTGGATTTTTGGGCAACGAGAAAAACTTGTGAGCATGATTTCTAGTTGATTTTGCTTGAAAAATCCCCTTGGATTGTGGATCTCGATCGGGGGGTGACTACTACAAGAAATACAGTCTGTAACTTATCTATAGTTGGGAGGAAAATCAAAGTCCCACCATTAGTTTCAACCATTGTAAGATCTCAATAAGTGTTATTAATTGTAAGCTATGAATATGATGATTAGCTCTTTCTTGAAATTAATGTATAGCTTTTTGATAATATTTCATGGTTGCAGGAAGTTGTTGCACTAATTTAATAGAAAAAATCCCTTCATTGTTCTATGGATTAAATTATAAATCTAACTCAAGGCTATAAGAAATATTTTTTTATTTCTTGCGTAAATTAATATATTGCATGTGGGTATGTAGGAATCTGTGATTACAATTTTTCAATTTTTTTCTATAACTTTTCTTATAGGAGGTTCCAAAAGCTAAAACTAGGATCATGGTGGAGGGAAATCTTGTTGATGCTCTAGTACAATTTTCAAATCTTAGGTAGTGAAATTTTAGGAAATATAATCAAAGGAATTTGGCTTCCTAAATGCATCTTTAAATAGGCCATGTTGGAATTTATGTTGTAACTTTTCTTCTGGGAGGTTCTAAAAGCTAAAACTTAGACCATATTGAGGGGAAATCTTGTTGGTAATTTTTCCAACTTTTAGATATTGGGTCTTGATATTTTAGAAGATATGATCATCGGAATTCAAGCTTCCAAAATGTTCCTAATATTGTGTTTCAAATTGTTCATGTTCGAATTTATTCTATAACTTTCCTTCTAGGAGATTACAGAAGTTGATAATTAGACCACACTGAGGGAAAATCCCACTAGATCATCCAATCCAACTTTCAAATATTGGATCGAGATATTTTAGGAGATATGATCATAGGAAGTTGAGATTCCTGAATGCCCCTAAAATTGTGATTCAAAAAGGTCATGTTAGAATTTCTGCTATAACTTGTCATATGGGAAGTTCCGAAGGTTGAAATATGACCCATAGAGAGGGGATTTAACACTAGTAGTTTGGTTTAGTTTTTAGAACTTGGAATTCTATAATTTAGGATAAATTCGCTAAAGAATTGACTATATTGGTTTGCATCGAAATGGTTTGAAGAAATGCCTAAATGGTTTAATGATTCATTGCATACAAATTGCTTGATGAAATGCCCCAACAAAAATGATGTTTTGTGGATTGGGATAGTATTGTTGTATGATAATATTTTTGTAGTTGAGATATGCCTATTTGCATGCAAATAATTTTCTATATTAGGTTCCATGAAAAATGTTTGAAAAAATGCTTAAATGGTTAAATGATTCATTGCGTACAAATTGTTTGATGAAATTCCTCAATGAGAATGTTTCTTTGTGGATGGGGATAGTATTGTTCTAGTCGATATATGCCTATTCACATGAAAATAATTTGAAGATATGTGCTAAAGTTGTTTTCTTACAATTTGCATACAATTTTTTTTATAAAAACCTAAAAGGAAAAAATCAAAAGTTGCATGGCTGAATGGTATGTTTCAATTAGATGTTACAATTGTAATTAGAGAAATGTTTTTGATTTGATTTCATACAAAATGTTTAACAAAGTGTATACAAGAAAAATTCTACTCAATTGGTTGTATACAAAGTATTTGAAGAAATATTTACATGCAAAGTGTTTGAAAAAATGTATGACAGATGAAAATCAAGTTTATGCAAGTGTGGTTAGGATAAATTTAGTAGGGGTATGTGATAAAGTGGTATCAAGCTTATTGTCAAGTTAGAAAAAGGAAAAAGGAAATGTTGGGTATCACATAACCTTTGTAAGTCATTGAGAGAAATGGGTATGCTACAAAGTGGTAGCAAAGCTTCCAGGTTCAACACTTGGAATAGATGGGCTCTATGATAGATGAAATGGAGAGCAAAGGTTCTAGATTAGACCTTTGGAGATTAACAATTTGGAATTTTGTGTTATTTAAAAAAAATATTATTTGTTGGGTGAAAATGTTTGTTACGTGTTGATGATTGTGTACTAAATGCATATTTGTTTATGTGAAATTAATTTTTTGTATATATGAATACATGATGTTACTTAAAGATTTATTTGAGTTGATGCAGGAAAATAAACATGCAAATTATTGATTAGATTCCCTAGAGCAACCCAAAAAGATTACAAAATCTCATGACTGAATGATGCAGTCAAAATTATGAGGAGGAATCTCATAACTTATTTCTCACCAGTTTACACCTTTCTTATATGTTTTGAGAAGCGGTGATAAGTTGATAAATAATATCATAGGCATGATAATTTGCAATAGATAAAATAATTTAGAAATGTGTGTCCACCAAATAGATATTAAATAATGATATTATAGATGCATGAAGGTATGTTAAGTGAATAGAGTAATGGATGTGTGGGCATAAAGGCTCTTAATTATTCTTTAGTCATAACATGATTCATATGACTAATAGTGGTTAATGACAAACATGTAACCGTGAGCAGGTTGAAAGCACAATTGGGAAGCCAATGAAAGTGTTACATGTATTCTTGGGGAACCAAGACTATGGAAAATAAGGTGTTGGTGAGAACCTATAAAATGTGACACCGATGCCTATTGTTATGCATGTTGTGACAATGTGTACTTTAATATGAGGATTGTTTCCAGTGAGAAGTCTTCACCAGATAAGTTTTGTAAAAATAATTGACTATGATTCTTGAACATTATTCACACTTGAATTATTGATGGAATGCCTGATTAGGTGCATGATATTAGTATGTGATTATGAGATTCCATGAAGGAATGATCATGTTTTAAGAAATTGTACTAATACATTGTGTGTTGAGACAATTAAAATGTAGAGGAGTGTGATTGAGTTCTAGTTGTAGCATAGCATGGAACAAGTCCATCATGAAGAAGAAAGGAGAAGTTCCCCTGAAAAAATGAATCCCTCTAGGTGCTATTTGGAGGGATGTTAAAGTTTTAAGGTTCCCATAAAACCTTGGAAAAGAATTACTCTGGTTGAGTTATTGTGAGTTCATGAATGTTATATATGTTTTGTATTTCATTGATTGGATTCACATTTTATTCATTGTTTTGATGGTTTACCTTGAGCATGGCAATTCTATTTGTGTTGTTACTATGTATTTTTGTTGTGAACATTTTATTTTTCCTTGCTTCTTATTTATTCTTGTCTTTGTGTTTTGTTCTTGGTGGTTGTTGAGTGTGAGGAAAGAAAAGAAGAGGATATTTGGAGAAGGTTGAAGTGGAACCCAACCAGAAGTGAAAGATCTTGGTTAAACCTTGTGCATAAAATAAATGGAAGACAGAGGGTAGAAGAAGATGATAGAACAACTAACATGGGTCTCGCTGAGTCCACTTGAAATAAAATGGGCAGCAATGTAATAGCCATGGACATGGCACAAAAAGGGAAGTTTTCCTAAACTTTAATACACCATGGCTATGATATGTAAGGCATAATAACATTGTGTGGCTTTATAGGTCATTATTTTAAAACCATCATAGTAGCAATGTAAGTGATCAATCTCTAAAAATATGATCACTATGTGAATGGCATGGAAATCGAGTTTGTATTTTCCAAAATTGGGTAATGTGGCAAGGTTATTTAATGGGTTCTAGGTTGCATGGAACACCATGGGGAAAGTCGACAGGAATGGTCCATTGTTGATATTTATCTTATATTTATTCTCTTAAAAGTTGTGGTGAACATGAATGAAAAAACGACAAAGGATGAAAATTGATAGCTTAAGAACAAAATGGATGAGGACATGTTGAGTTAAATAATTGTTGAATATTGCAATAGCATAAAATATCAATTGATAGCGTTGATGATGGTGGCAAGGTAAAAATTAAAAGGAAAGGAATTGGGTGAGAATTCCTTTGGTTGATTTTTGAAATTATTGTTTGAAAATTAATGCATGCTTTGCATGGATACCAAGAGGTTTTCTAACCTTGACACTGTGAATGTGTTATATTTCATGAACATGTTAATAATGAAATAAACTAAATTTTGTGACACAGGTGGCAAGATGGAGCTAGTATCTCAAGAAGAAGATTGTGGATAAGGCATTGCGGCATGTGGCACTTTGTTTAACTCATGGGAGCAAGTCATAACTGGGACCTTGACTTTAAGACTCCATGAGTACTGCAAAGGAACATGCGAAATCTTGACTTGGCCTTAAGACTCCATGCACATGTCATTAGGGCATGATAGATGGCTATTGGTATATAAGACTCTAATGAGTACCCCATGCAAGAAATCCCTTGGTCAGGTGTACTTCCTAGAATGGGGGTTTCCTAGGCCCAGAAGGGTGAGTGACTGATGAGGGACTTGTGAAAGAAAGCCCTTGAATAGGTATAATACCCAGAATAGGGGTTTCTTAGGCCCAAAATGGTGAGTGACTGAAATGGTCCCATACAAGAAATCCTTTAGCTAAGTAGACTACCCGAAATGGGGTTGCTTGGGCCTATATAGGCGAGAATATAGAGGTAGATAAAATATGCCTATGATCTCAAGGAGGTGAGCACGAGGAAGTTCTTAAGAGTTGTGTGAAAAGAATTTGTGGAGTAGTGTGACCGCCATTGGGTCATTTCCTTAGGGCTAAGAGACACTCAGTGTTTTGGGTTTGAGGATGGAGTTGTATGAAAATACAGTCTGGAGCAGTGTGACCACCACTGAGTGCTTTCCTTGGTGTTGAGAACCACTCAATGACCTAGAGTTGAGGATGAAGCTAGCTAAAAATTGTGTGGAGTATGGAAAATATTAATTGCTTGCTTCAGTTGATAAACCACTCAATCCATAAGTAAAGAAGAAGCTACAGAGATCAATATTAACTATTAGTTTAAAGAAATTTTGTTAAGATTATGCTTTAATTTGGTTTAAAGTTCTAATTCATAATGACTTGATTTATGTTTTAATATTATTATGCTATGTTCTAAACTGATTTAAAACTTTATGATTATCTCTCATGAAATATGTTCTTTTGATGTAGGAGAGTCAGTGAACTTCCTAGCACATGTATATGAGGTTGAGTTCAAGGTAAACAACATCAAATCAATGATATTACAATTTGTAGTAGCATAATGGAGTTGAAGAGTTCATAAACTAAGCCATTGTGATGACACTAGAACCATGTGATATTCACTTATTGCCATGAGGTGTGCCATGACACGTGTTGTGTTATTAAAGAAAGTGTTATCTCAAAATCAAGTCCTGATAGGCTGCTGGTCAGGTTGACTCTAAGTAACTATTTCAAACCAAGCTTTTGGCTAAGGCTTAGCCTCCTTAACCTAAGAGGGCTCTCTCAAAAGGGTTATTGATTTTGATTGATGATAAGATGGCTAACTCTTATGGTGTAACAACATGGACACATATAAAGACTGGATAAGCATTACACAAGTTTCCATTGGGCCTATGGATTCAATCATACTTCAGTAAATTATGACACTGCCTTTACATAGAAGTCAGGGCACTTACCATTTAGATGTTCAGAATACAACTTACATAAAACCACAGTTCATATATGCATACAGGAAGTCAGAGCACAATCAGTGAATTTTGAGTGATTATGCATCCATGCAATTGTAAAAAAGACATTAAGGAAAGAACAAATCACACATTCTGAACATGACAAATCCTTCATGAAACCTGAGAAGAAAAACAGATGATTTATATTACTGAAAATGGTCTTTACATAAGCTAAAACAATACTTCGGCTATCAAATTTCCAACCATCATTACATTGTTGTTTCAGCTATATATATAGAATCCTTATTCTAACTAATTCGAGCTTCCTCCTCCAGCATGAGGGGAATTTAATAACTCGACCCTTATCTCTATTGACACCTATCAGCTATTTAACTGACTATTAAATACAAATAAAGTGTTGACTGGAACTTTAAAAAAGTTCTAAATTAACTAGGACTCTAACTCTCTTTCCATGCCATAGTGGCTACTCCACGTTCTTTGACACGTGGTCCTCTTTAGATTTGGCTGAGATGGATATTAAATATGCCATATTGACCTTGAACGCTGAATCCGTATCTGCCCCGTGGTATTAGGAGATGTCCCCTGCTTCTCGGCTTCTGTTTTCCACAATTTGCTCGAACATGTAACAACACTTTTATCAGCCTTTAATAACCCAAGGTATGGAACGTTGCCACGTTTTAGATATGCTATAGGATGTAGTGATGGACATGTGTCTCTTTTTAAAAAACTCCCGCTCATAATATCAAACTGTTTGTCTGCGTTAAAAATCATCATCTACAGTAGTTTCGTAGCACGCTACGAAACTGCTGTTTTATTTAAAACAGCTTGATTTTGACCCGAGAATGTTATCACCCAAAATTCTGATTGCCAAAAACTCCCTTTGATTTTTCATATGTGTAACAGGGATTTACATGTCTTCAAAACCATAAGCCTAAGTAAAATTGACAAAAATTTGGAAAATAACCTTTCTTGAAAAGAAAATTCATTTATCAGGCAACTTGCCCAACTGTGCCTTCAGGTCTCTAGCAGCTTTCTGCAGTTGATTAATCTCATCTTCAGCTGCTTCTATTTGGCTCTTCATGGCTGCCACATAATCTTCTTGAGATGTGATGGCTGCTTTATTTGTGCTGCTCTTTTGCCGAGGTCGTGTCCCTTCCCTTGTTTCCTCTGTTCTGGGCAGTGCTTCCTGTACCTGCTGGAATTTTCTGGTCATAGTCTTCTAGGTTTAAAAATAAATTCCTGGGCTAGCTCATCAAACTTAAGCCTTTTTGAGGCCTTGGTTTTCTTAACACTTTCCTGTGGTGACTGTGTCAAATCAATTTGAATTGGTTTGGACTGCTCTAATTCAATAGCCTGTAATAAATCATTCAGGCTTGCCTTAGACACAAGGCTCTCTTCAATAGCTATAGCTTTACCTTTTTCCTTATTTATTTGGCTTCTTGTCCTTACCCTTGAGACTGCTTCAGATTTACTTGCTTCAAGTACAGTCTTCTTACCCTGAGTCTTTTCCTTTGTCGATTGTTGAGGCTGTTCTTGAATGATTAATGACTTCACTAGTTTTGGTAGTTGTGGCTTGGTTTGGTTTTTAGCTCTTGCTTCCCTTTGAAGCTCAGCTATGGTGAACTCTCTGGCTGGTTGTGGAGTAAGGCCAGTCTTGCTTTGGAATCCAGCCATGAAAATAAAAGAGTTCCAGTCTCTGCCTATATTTTGGAGGCCATCTAAAACTAGCAACTTAATCAAACCATGATGAAATAAAGAGGTTTCACAGTCCTATTTCCTCAGCTGCACCTTGTCACACATTTTAGTCAAACTGTAAAATAAATAAAACGGAATGTCTATGGAGACTTTCCCGGTAAAATGCAAGAGCAGTTTAAAATGGTAAGAATAAACCTTATTGTACCTTCCTTCACAGGTTAAATACTTCTGTATGCAGGTGAGAATAAGGGCATAATGTTCCTTGACATAATGTCTGGGCACTGCTCTTGTTAAATCTTCATTTACATATGCCTCTTTCAAAAACTCCTTACACGGATTCATATCAAATTTAAAGTTTTTAAACCATTCTTCCCATCCTCTTGGGATCTTCGTTACAACAGCTATTGCTTCTAGGGAAACCTGTATTTCTAACATGGCTACCTTTGAACTCAAACCAGTGAAATTTAGAGCAAATTCCTTAGTTACCTGTGCATGCCCTCCTTGTAGCTTTTTACAAAATCTCCAGCACCCGGCATCTTTGAACGCTTTCTTCACGCCTTCATCTCTCAACGTTATGTCCAGGTCTTCAGGTTCATTCCTCTGACATTTACCCGATCTGTGTTCTTTTCTCTCCATTCTCCTTTGAGATCTTCATAG
>APFE031539718.1:83929-132763 GCA_000404065.3 Pinus taeda
TTACACGGATTCATATCAAATTTAAAGTTTTTAAACCATTCTTCCCGTCCTCTTGGGATCTCTGTTACAACAGCTATTGCTTCTGGGGAAACCTGTATTTCTAACATGGCTACCTTTGAATTCAAACCAATGAAATTTAGAGCAAATTCCTTAGTTACCTGTGCATGCCCTCCTTGTAGCTTTTTACAAAATCTCCAGCACCCGGCATCTTTAAACACTTTCTTCACGCCTTCATCTCTCAATGTTATGTCCAGGCCTTCAGGTTCATTCCTTTAACATTTGCCGGATCTGTGCTCCTTTCTCTCCATTTTCACTTTAAGATCTTCACAGCCAAATTCTAACAGCTCCGGTCGAGATGGTTCAGCTCGTTTTTTAACTCAGCCTCGCTTGTAAACAGGCTCGCTTGAAATCAGCCTCGCTTGAAATTCAAATTGAAACATGACTGGTCACTCATGCAACACTCACGACCATTATTAAGGACTATGCACGGTAAAATCTCTTGGGAATGATATTTCTGTGCATATCAATATTCTATTGGTGAAGTAGTGGAAAATGAACGTTCAGACATGATACAAGAGGTATGCAGACTGACATGAGTAGACACAAATGCTGACTCACCTACAGACTTGACATTTCGGGAAAGATTCGCTGCGAAATGCACGAATCCATGATTTCGCAGCGCTGTTAGTTATATTTTTTAATGATGCGCTGCAAAACTGCTTGATCATGACGTGCTGCGAAAATGCTAGACCATGATTGCGCTGCGAAATGGGCAAATGACATTGTGCTGCGAAATCACTAAAAGACACGGTGACTCGGATAAGACAAGACATGACTTATGGAATAATGATGAGCGGAGGAAAACCAAAAGGAGTGGAGTATGATTTAAGCTAAAACCTTTAAAACTCCCAATCCTAAGTGAGACAAATTAAAAATGAAACCAACTTTAACATAGACCTTTGTCATCAAACTAGGGCATGTAATTATATGTATCAAACTTTTAGTTCTAAGTGATAACAGAAAGTATGAGGAATGCCTTGGATGAGAGAATTATTCTTGTGTGAGAAAGCCTTTCCAAGGAATGGATCGCCCTAGGGATTGAGGGACCACAGAAGGGGATGCTTTAAATTGGAAGGTGAGTGAATGCATGAAATAATAAATGGATCACCCTTGGCATTGATGAATCAGAGAAGGGGATGTTATAACTCAAAAGGTGAATTGGTCTTCACATAATCATGTGCATACCAATTGGGATTAGGAATGAATTGGGTGGGTCCTGAAAAGAAATGAGATGAAATTATTTCTTGAAGGAGAACTGAGAACAATGTATGGCATGGTTAGACATTGGAGGAAAATCACACTCTAAAATTAAGTAATCTAGTAGGCCAAGGTGTAGTAGGGGCACTTTGGACCTGATGAAGCCACCTCGAAAATGGCTAAGAAATTAAGGGTGTTATACCCATCTTTTATTTTTTGAGTAAGTGGATGTAAGAATTGTTTATAAATCTCAGTTTTGTTTTAGTATTTTTGCTGCTAAGAAACATGATGACAGTGTTCCCCTTTGAGGGGATGGGGTTTTTAACACCCCTAATATACTCCACCTACTTTTTGTAGTGTAATTGTACTATTATTATAAATTATTATAAGTTTATTTGGATAACCTGAAGAGTGGAACCATAGATCCACAATCTGAGGTGGAAAAGGAAGAAGAACTTGATTTGTGTTAGATGGAACCATTTCTTAATCAAAAGTGCATTTATTAAGAAAGATCCAAAAGAATGTTCGATGAGGAACAAGAAGACACACAATACAGAGGATGAAAAGGAATTCAAATAGAAAGAGGAGGTTGTATTTTAGGTTGAATGAAATAACTTGAAGGAAAAAATTGGGTTTTTGGGAAAGGATAAAAACTTGTGAGCATGATTTCCATTTGATTTTGCTTGAAAAATCCCCTTGAATCATGGATCTGGCTTGAGGGTGACTACTGCAAGAAATACATGCTACAACTAGTCTATGGTTTGGTGGAAAATTGAAGTCCCACTTTCAGTTTCAACCATTGTTAGATATCAAAAAGTGTTATTAATTGTGAGCTATGAATATGATGATTAGTTATTTATTGAAAATAATGTATAGTTATATGATATTCTTGCATGTTTGTAGCAAGATGTTGCATGAAATTAATAAGTAAAAATTCCTTGATTGTTCTATAGAATATATTAGAAAGATATAGATTATATTAGAAATCTACCTTGAGGTTTTAAGAAATATGTTTTGATTTTCTATGAAATTTAATGCATTGCATGTGGACATATAGGGCTATGTTATTACATTGCTCACTTTTCTGCTGTAACTTTTGTTTTGGGAGGTTCCAGAAGTTGAAAGATGGACCATGGTGAGGAGAATTCATGTTGATCCTCTAGTCTAGTTTTTAGATCCTAGGTCGTGAAATTTTTGGAATTATGATCAAAGGAAGTTGAGATTCCTAAATGCATCTCTAAATGGGTCATGTGGGAATTTTTACTATAACTTCTTCTAGAAAGTTCCAAAATCAGAAACTTGGACATAGTGAGGAGAAATCTCATTGATCATATGGTCCAACTTTTAGATCTTGGGTCGTGATATTTTAGGAGATATTATTGAAGTAATTCAATCTTCCTAAAAGTTTCTAAAATTGTGCTTCAAATAGTTCATGTTGGCTTTTTTCTATAACCTTACTTTTGGGATCCAGAAGCTGAAATTTAGACTATAGCGAGGGAAAATCCTATTGATCATCTATTCTAACCTTAATATCTTAGGTCTTGATTTTAGGAGATATGCTAAAAGGAATTTGAGCTTCCTAAATGCTCCTATAATCGTGCTTCCAATAGGTAATGTTAGCATCTCTACTATAAGTGTTCATCTTAGAGGTTCTAGAGCTTGAAATTTGAACCATAGTGAGGGGAACTTCTACTGATCATTTGCTATACTTTTTGTAACTTGGACTACTATAATGTAGGAGATATTCCCTAAATAATTTTCTATATTAGTTTGCATGAAAAGTTTCTAAAGAAATGCCTAATTGGTTTAATGAATAATTAAATACAAAATGTTTTATGGAATTCCCTAATGAAAATGTTGTTTTGTGGATGTGGATAGTATTGTTGTAGTTATGATATGCCTACTTGCATGCAAATAATTTTCTATGCTTGTTTTCAAGAAAAATGTTTGAAGAAATGCTTAAATGGTTTAATAATTCTTTGAGTACAAACTATTTGGTGAAATTACCCAATGAGAATGTTGTTTTGTGGATGGGGATAATTTTGTTGTAGGATAGTATTATTGTAGATAATATATTCCTATTTGCATGAAAACAATTTGCAAAAATGTGTTAAAGGTGTTTTATTTCAACTTTCATACAAACCATTTGATAAAATACCTCAAATACAAAAATCAAAAGTTGTGTGATTGAGTGGTATGTTTCAGTTTGTATGTTACAAGTGGATTTAGAGAAATGTTTCTAACTTGATTTCATAAAAAATGTTTTAAAAAATGTATACAAGATAAAAACTACTCAATTGGTTGTATTCAAAGTATTTGAAGAAAGGTTTACATGCAAAGTGTTTAGAAAGATGTATGAGAGATGAAAATAAGGTTCATGCAAGTGTGGTTAGGATAAATTTAGTATGAATGTGTGATAAAGTGGTATCAAAGCTTATTGTCAAGCTAGAAAAATGAAAAATAAAGTTTTTAGGACATTGTAACCTTTGTAATCCATTAAGGGAACTAGGTATGTTACAATTATACCATTTTTAGATTATGGGGAAATTCAATAAATTATTTTGTTAAGAAAAAATTAAATTTCCAACTTTGGAATTTGTTTCGAATCCCACAGTTTGACCAAATGTTCATATCTTGAGGGCACCTTAAGGTCATATTTTGTCTCATTGTCATGAAAAATTATCACTCCTTTAGCATGAAAAATTGCATGCATTTACAAAGTTTTCCTAAACATGGTAATTGTAATGTTTTCACCTCAACAAGTTGTGATTAAGGATTTAAAGATCCTAACCATGTCCTTTCCACTAGAATAGTTGGTGATATTACCATTTTGTACGATTTTAACAACTTTGGGTCATCATCTTTTCCCTCAATTTTTCTTTCTCGTGACGATGACTTGAGTAAACCTTTGAATGAGAAATTTGATAATATAAACCATCATTGTTTGCAACAACTATGTAATCCATATGTGGTGACTAGCATTCCTCGCATCTATTACAGAGATGGTGTTTGTTCCACCTATGTTCTCAGCAAACATCATTGGTACAATTTTTGAAAATGTGTCTTTTGGCATGCCTCAATGCCTTTGCAACTTGTTCATAGTGATTTGTGTGGTCCACTTTCTTCTCATTCTTCCTCTGGGTTCAATTACTTCTTAACCTATGTTGATGACTTCTTCAAATTCACTTGGGTTTACTTCTCAAAAATAATATTGAAGTTTTTTAATTGTTCTTGGCATACAAGGCCCTTGTAGAAAAGCAATATAGATATCACTATAATGGTTAAGAACAAATGATGGAGGTGAATATGTCAACAACAATTTCACAACTTAGTGCATTGCATAGAGTGTTCAAATGCAACATATTATTCCATATACACCACAATAAAATGGTGTTGTTGAAATAAATAAGTGTACATTAAAGGAAATGGATAATTGCAACATTCGATACAAGGGATTGGGTCTTTATTATTGGGTGGAATAAATCAACTATGCAAATTACTTAGTAAATTTCACTCCCATAAAATATTTAAAAAATATAACACAAGAAGAAACATGGATTAATATTAAGCCAAATGTAAGCCACTTTCATGTATTTGGTAGTGTAGCATGGGCTCACATTCTTGAAGAGAAAAGGAAAGCTTTACAACCTAAAAGTTAAAAGTATATTTTTTTTGGATATTAAAATAATGTGAAAGGTTACAAACTCTTCAGCCTCACTCCAATGAAATAATCATTAGAAGATTTGTTAAATTTGATGAAAATATATTGTACTATGAGCCTAATTTAGCGATGTTTCCTCTTCAATCTATGATCCATATTCAATGTTTAGTCCACATATATGTTCCTATTTTGGTTTCTTATTCAAATGATGATAGTGGATTAAAATGTATCTCCATCTACTCACTAGCAGCATTGCTTCCCAAATGGGTCCATTCAACATGAGGAGCAATTATTGATCTTTCTAGTGATCCTAAAAATAAATGTCATACATTTTCATTATTATAGTGAGCCTCCTCTATTTTAGGTCAAATTTCAAAGACTAGAGATCCAAAAACATTTACAAAGGATTTAGGCCATTTAGATTGGGAAATAGTGATGAATGAAGAATAGCATTACTTAATAGAAAATGATACTTGGGAATGTGTGCCTCTTCCAAAAGGAAGAAATGTTTTCAGATTTAAATGGGTATATTGAGTTAAGTATGAATCATATGGATGAATTCTAAGACATAAGGCCTTGTTAGTTACTAAAAAACATCTGAAGTTGAAGCAAATGACTATGATGAAAAATTTCCCCTATCACCAAAATAAATTTCATCTCCCTTTTTCTAGCCCTTGTTTCCTTGCATGGATTGTAGATCCATCAAATGGATTTTAATTCTTCCTTCTTATATGGGGGTCTACAAGAAGAAACCTATAAGGAAAAACATTCTAACTATGTTCAGAATGACTATAACCTTGTTTTTCACCTTAAGAAATCTTTCTATGATCTTAAAGAAGCTCTTGAAGCTTGGAATGAAAAAATGGATAGCTTTATTCTTAACACTAGATTCTCTAGATGTCATTCTAACCCCAATATCTATACTCAGAAAGTAGGAATTCATATCATAATCCTTTTTCTTTATGTTGATGACCTGATCATCACTAGTAGCAACCATAAAATTATATGCCATGTGAAATCAAGCCTTAAGAATATGTTTGAAATGATAGTCTTGGCCTATTTGCATTATTCTCTTGGCCTCCAAGTATTGCAAACCAAGGAACGAAATTAGATTCCCTAATCTAAGTATGCATGTGATTCTCTTCATTATTTTCATATGGAATATTGTGTACCAACCCCTTCTCCCTTTTAGTTTGGAGTCAAACTTGCTATTGCCTTCACTACACCTAAATATTATGCATCTTTGTGTCATTAGTTAGTTGGTATCTTACTATATTTGTATCATATGCATCTTGATATATTCTTTGATTTTGGTCTTGTTTTCAAATATATGAAAACAACCCAAGAAATTAATTTTGAAGTAGAAAAAAAGGTTACTTCAGTATATCTGAGGTACAATTTGGTTTGTAATAGATTACAGTTTAAGGGGAACTCCTTTGTTGGTTGGGTTCATTGTTTAGAAAGGGATGGTGATCTTGTAATAAAATTTCTACTACAAGTTATGTTTTGAGTCTTAGTTCTAGACTTGTCATTTGTGCTTACAAGAAGAAGTAGGATTGATCTGTAAATTATCATGCATATTCCACTAGATAGTTCATCACAACAGATTTGATAAACTTATATTTAAAAATATGAAATCTACAATATTAGGGTTTTATTTCCCTTTATATTTCTAAATCTGTAGATTATTTTTAATTTCATATGCATGCAAATTAAAATTATATATAAAATAGAGAACAGTGAAATAAAAACTCACAAACCACTATTTGGCACAAGATATGACCTAGGAAAGCCTTTCAGGAGAAATCCCAACAAGAAGGTGAGATCATTCTACTCTCTTTATTTGAATAGGTTGCAAGTAAAAAATGGATGACCTGTGGCCTATGGGATATTAGTGCACAAATCCTCTCTATGTGCTCTATCTCCTATCCCTCTCAGTTATTGTTGGGTTAAGGGGGCTTGACCCAGGTTCAGAGTTATTCGTGCCAACCAAAAAAACCCTAACTGTTGGCCCTTTCGGAAACCACCTGCATAGTGCAGGTTGTAGTCTCACTTGAAGCAATATTGGAGGATGCTAGAACCA
Organism: Pinus taeda; assembly: GCA_000404065.3. Classification (NCBI taxonomy): domain Eukaryota; kingdom Viridiplantae; phylum Streptophyta; class Pinopsida; order Pinales; family Pinaceae; genus Pinus; species Pinus taeda. The sequence continues at coordinate 90,931 of APFE031539718.1, forward strand.
GGTTTCTACATCTAGAGACTATGTGATGTGTATTCTAATGTCCTTATGGCTCAGATCTTCCTTCACACACATCTAGACCTTCCTATGGTCGATTGCTATAATCCAAATGGCTTCCAAACCTTCACGAAGGTCTACGATCAGGCTTACTAGACCCAAAAGAAGTAGACTCACAACTTTCACTCAGTAAATAACAACCCTAGATATTCCTTCACACAAATATACCCATTCTGACGAGTTATATTACTAGATCTATCTAATGTCTTCATGAAAATAGTTCATTACATTCTTCATGCATGAATAGTTTAAAGATTTAACAGATTTGCAAAGAAAATACACTTTATTTCACGGAAAATAGATCATTAAGCGATAATACATAAACTTAACCAGAAATAAGAAAAAGGAACAAATGCAATATATTTGGCCCAAAATCAGTCTTTATTAGATTCAACATTCAAATTATAGACTCTTCCACCCTGCACTCCCAACTGTAGGGGCCCACACACTCAGTTGTGGACTTGCCAAGGTATTTACGCACTCAACTGTAGGATCCTTCCCCTTTCGCCTAATTACAGGAAACAAATATTTCCTACCTTAGCACTTTTCCCTTACCCTTGTTCTTCACCAAGATTTATTATTCTATACTCACTATGGCACAAATATTTATTTCTTTTCTATTACAACACCATGGCCCGTGGCCTATGGGTGAGTCTCAAAACCATCCTATCGCTTACCCATACAAGTGGATAAATCCCCTTTGACTCTTACTTAGTTGCATGCTCTACTTCCCAATTTCATGGTGACATTACATTTTTTACAAAATTATTGAACAAAACTAGTTAAACTAATCCAAAATTGACACTAGTGACCCTATCCCAATAGGTGCCCAACACATATATGGTGACTCGCCCTCAAGTCACTTAGCTAGCTTCTCGACTTCGTGGTGGAGTTCACCAAAATCTTGCTTCAATTCTTCCAGCTCCACGATGCATTGTACCACAACCTTCTTCACCTCTTCGACTAGCTTTTTTGTAGTTGGTCCTTCTACTGCAAGCTATATGGTCCTATGAGTCTTTTGCATAGCTTTTAGTTTCTCCTGAATGGTCTAAGAAATCTGGTTGGCCTCTTATGTCCAAGTTTGAAGCTGAGCCTTTAACACTAATTATTTTTGTCACAACTCCTATACTTGTGCTTGTATCAACTTCCCTTCCTGCAAGCAAGCGAAGCACTAGACTAGTACCAATGGGCCCGTAGTCACCCTGATCTCATCATATCTTTGTTGGGACTCTCTAATTTCCGTACTTAGTCTTTGCAAGTTTGGGTCCTCCTACAAAGTGTCCATACCTCCATGGAATTGTTAAAAAGGAAGTTGTAGCCTTTGATTGTATTCTCCAGAGAAGTCATGTGCCCCTTTATAGCTACGTCACCCTGCTCCCAGATCTCTAGCAGAGTAGTTGGTTGCAGCTTTAGTTGTAGTTTAGATATCTACATCTAGAAGTCAAATGTGACTCTGCCTATCTCATCTTTTGATTCATGAACTGTAGTATCCAATTTCCTTATCTTCCCTATAGTTGCGACGTCTTCCAGAATATGTAACTCTAGGACAAAATTACATGCCTTTGTAATTGTTGCTTCTAGGCTTTAGCTCCGTGCTTCTAGCTCTTCCTTTTCATTTAGGGCTTGAGCCTTCTCAACAAATATTTTTTTTCATTTTTTACCTTAACTTCACTAATTATTGTAAGTGTGTGCTTCTCTTTGATTCTAAGCTCATTTGAGACCCCCTGATGTAGCACATGGAGAGTCTGAAGTGGCATCACAGCTAATTTTACCCCTATGTCTTTGATAGTGCCCAATAGAGCATGGTCTTCCTCTATTTCTACGTGGATTGATCTTACTAGTAAGGAGATGACTCTAAGGTCTAGAGTCATTTCCGTCTTCAATGTGCTTTCACTCCATTGTGCCAAGCTTGCTTGCACCCCACTTGCTTTCCCTACGATCACTTGAATCCTTCCTATTTGGATCTACAGGTCGTACAAATCCTTCTAGACACTCCCTATCATTTGCATGTATTACTGCTCAAATTGTTGCCATAGCTCTATTGTGGTGACTATGAATTTGTCCCCATTTTCATCGAGGTCCCCTTCTATGAGGACCATTGGGTCAATGCATGCTTGCTTATTTGATTTGTGTTTCTTCCTTGGCCCAGTAGTAGTCTGCTTACTCTGGTTCTTTAATGTGAAGGGAGTACTCTGTTCCTCCCCTCTATCTCTGCCTTACTCAGATACTTCCTACTCCTCAATATGTTGGGAAGTCAATGCTTCGACTTCCTCTATGTCAATGTGCTCTATCTCAGCATACTCTTTCATAGTGCACTTTTTTTCAATAGCTTCCTTAGCAGCAACTTCTTTATTTCTTTGCTTGGCCAATTCTCACGTCATTTCCTATGCTGCTTATTTTGTTTTTTGTGCAGCTGTCTTCTGCGCACAAAGCTTTCTCCGCCCTGACTGGTACCTACACCAACATCTGTAGGTTGTCACCACTCCACTGGTAACTTCCCACAATTTCCTACACATATGTTTCTGAAACTAAGTTTGGCAACTTGTGCTAGATATGCTTAGGGTCCTATGTCGCTCTAATCAAGACATTATGGATGTTGGCCTTAAAGTCCACAAAAGACTTAAACTACTTAAACAAGGTTGGATACAACCTTGGCCGCAGAATTATCACTGTGTGTAGATCCATCTCAACCAGTATCCAAAAAACCTTTAACTCCATGATTCGCTTTGGATCCTTCATCGACCATAGCGAAGCAAACTTTGCTTCCTTTGAGAATTATTCTTCCTATGGAGGAAACTAACTATCCTTTAGCAATATCCATGCTACTAATACAATTAGAAATAGGAGCCAAACATATTAAAATTCATTTCTCTCCTCCTATGCTTCACGGTAGTTCACTAGGAATTCTTTACATCACTATTGTGCCCAGTTGTAATGATCCCCCTTCGAGCATTGTGTAACCAACGAAACTACTAGCACCAAAACATCGTCTGCACGACATTTCCTCATTATCTTCCCGGATATAATTTAGGCAGAAAACTATACTTCCTAGTCTTGAATTGAATGGATAGAATATTCATGCAACTTTTTGATCAGCCCAAAATCTGTCTTCATTTTATCCACTAGCTCCTTTTCTCTGCTTTTCCCTCCAAACTCCTTGGCAGGGTCCACCCCTTTATAGGGCAGTTTCGTAATCCTATGAATGAGCATATGAGTTATATGGATGGGTTCACCAACCCATAAGTACCCATCATGCACCAGCAGGAGAAGCTAGCACACGCACACAATGTTGATGATCAACTGGTGGAAGTGTGGCGTGCAAAACATATTTAGTAATTCGGCCTGCTTAACACCTTTGACCCATTTTATGGGTTCCAATCTTGTGACACCAGTTTCTTCTTAGTAAATCTTCATTATGTACTTATTAGCTAGGTGAGGGAACTTCTCGTGGTTAGCGAGATCCCAATCCTCCATCTTCAACACTGGGATGTGTGTTGATAGCACACCTTCAAAAACTACCTCCTCTAGCAACAAAGGTGTAGAGATTGTGAATTTTCCCAAATCTGAGTCATTGGGTACCTTGGCCTTCCCTTTCTATGGATCGATATATGTCAAGAGTTATGTGATAGGCTTGCCCTCCTCAGCATCTAACTCCATCATGGATTTCCTCTGCCTCCAAGTCCACTATTTTCTTCGGTTGCTTTGCCTTGTCCTTCTTTTCTTTTGATTGAACCTTTGGGTTCTTCCTTGGTGACTCCCTCACTAGTATAGGTTTCTTTTTCTTCTCCTTAGTAGTAGATTGCTTCATCCTAGGTGACCTCAGTGCCATAGTCACTGAGGGTGTAGCTTCCATGGACATGACTTCAAGGCCTTCCGCTTGGGAAATAGCAGCTTTAGAACTGACTCGTGTGAAAAATTTTTCAAGCATGATATTTTGGTTCCATTGAGGTAAGGTTGCAAATATTGGGTTGGAAGCTAAATCCTCCTAAAATTGTCAACTCATATAGTGGGAACAAGAGGGCTCATACACAATCGTCAGAATGCAAATTTTTCTTTGGTAGACCAACATGCCCAATTTATAGATGGTTTTGAATTCAAATATAACCATTTGTTGGGATGGGGTCCCCTAGGGTCAAATTTGGGGAAAAATCCCAAGTTTTAGAGCAAAAGCCCAAGTTTTATGTAAAAATATGTAAATTCTCAACAAATTGTGGTTGCGGAGTGCATATATAGTTAAAGAATCAAACAAGGTTTTACCCTCTTTCATGTAAGTTAAGTCGGCTTTTTGAAGAACTACCCATGGTCCAAGGACCATGGGATTGTGTAAGTAAGTGTGTGTTAGAGTGTCTAAGGCAAGATAGGAATATCGATGATGAAAATGAATGTAATGGGTCAATAGAAGGAAGATCGTAGAGGTATTAGAGGAGGAAAAGGCTATACAACTATGTGCATAGAGGCCTAGAGTAGAGTCAGCAGCTGAGAGTGTAGACCCCTGCAGCTGAGTGCATAGGGAAGCCTTGAGTCTGTAAGTTGAACTGAATATTAATAAAGAAGATTATTACAGAAATTTTATGTTTTACCTATTTACTTTTGTTATGTATGAATGTGCTTTATGCTGTGATGAATGATGGGTTTATGAAATAATGTTGTATTGATGCATGACTTTATTGGATCTATATTTTTATATGAGCACAATTGATGTTAAGGGTTTAAACGAAGATTATATCATTGTATATTAGAGTTATTGAACACTTAAACAAATATGAGCTAATACTGGGCTAAGGGTAATCTTTTATATGCGTAAGTAGTTGATTTACCTATTCAGGGTCCGCGAAAGCCAGTTGTAGACCTTCGCGGAGGTCTAGAGGTTTGTTAAAGGAAGTTACATCGATAATCCATAAAGGCTTATCAATCTGCGCAAAGGCAGAACTAGGGCACAAAATGACATCGCGTTGATATCTGGGTGCGGAAACTTGGTTCCATCATTCCGCCATATTGCTTCGGGTGGGACTTCAGTCCACACTCCGTGAATTGATGTTGAAAGGGCCAGTAGTGTAGGGATTTGTTTGGTGCAACTAACTCTGAACCTAGGTCAGGACCCACTAAGCCAACAAATGGTTTTGTTGTCAGGACTGCGATCTGCAAAAAGAGATGTATGATGTCGCATCACTGGAATCCAACAAAGAAATAAATCGAAAAGTGGTTGTATAGAAATATCCACGAATTCATGGGGCAACAGAATAGAAATCCATTCCTGACAAAAGAACAATGGCTGGATAGATATCTGTATAGAGAGATACACGAAATTTCCTTATGCACCTTCCCAATTGCATTGTACAAGTCGATCACTAAATTGGTAGATGGCCATGGAAGGTGGAGGCTTGATGATATGATAATGTGGACCTTGGAGCTCATCCGAAGGTTGGAATCTTCTGAAGATAAGATCGCACATGCCATTGATCACTGGCTCGATCGATTCATCGGAGGATTTGTTACAAAGTTCACGGTCAGCACCTCAGTCAGTTACATTTAAGCAGAGCAACTCTTATTCAAAGTATCGCAAGGTAAGTACTTGAGATCTTTGAATACTTTAATTAAAATTCTCTTGTGTGAAAAGTGGGTTATGCCACGACCTTGTGTTGGAAATAATACTGAGAGGGGGGTGAATCATTATTATCAGATCAATAATTTTATTTCCCAAACAAATTTATATACACTACCTCAGTGAAGTGAAATAGTGTGTACACGTGACTGTGCTTAATGAAACCAGCGTATATGTAGAGAACTTGTGATTTAGACAAATTATCATGTGTTGAGCTTAAACCAGTATATTAAATATTTATTATATAGTTCAGTAAAAGCATAATAAAGCATCACACATAAGCAACACACATGTACACTAAGATTTTAGGTGTCAACCCAATGTCGGTAAAAACCACCTGCTGTTGTCGTCTCTATCTTATTTTAATAATAAGAAAATCTATTTATAATCTTGTACTGGTGTAGACTCATACTAGTATGCAAACTTCTACCTGTAGAATGTTACAACCTTGTCTTGTTTTCCAGCTTCTACTAGAAGGGAGCTACAACCCCGTAGATCTTGTATTAGCCAATATCTTTTACTAATACATAGGTGCCAACCTACAAAAAACTCCACTCTTCCACCAGGGACCACGTTTCATAAATTTTTAGACTTGATACTCCTGGATCACAACACCACAAGCTGGAGGCCACGTTTCACCAAATTTTCACACTGAACCCATCAAAGTCTTTAAACTTAAATTGCATAACCCAATATTCAGTTAATCTGAAAAATCAGATCACTGACACCAGAACACTGTGTTGAACCCAGTACCCTGCATCATCATTCAAAACCAGCAATAACCTCAATAATAATGCATTAGAGTGTATACGCTACTTGGTTGAACCCAACTTGCATGTATACGCTACTTCCTTTAACCCAACCTGCGTATATCTCTAAAGATACTAAATCATAAACTTATGAACCATATATTGTACCAATCAGTGACATTCTAAAGATCTACTTGCATATTATAGAGTTCAAAATAGATAGTAGCAAGGATCACCCTTCCTTTTCAATCAAGCAATCAATTAGACTCAATTTCCTTATACCACAGTTCTACATTCAAATCTAAGAGGACTTCATTGACAGACAACAGTAAAACAACATAATTTGATCAAATATATCAGTCAGACTGGAACAAAAGTTTTTCTTTTTGTATACACTACTTGAAAGAGTTGAACTTGCATGTACACACGCTTTGATTGACACAAACCTGCATAAAAATATGCAAATTTTGACTCAAAACCTCGCTGTAATTTCAAACTTCAGACAAACCCATATCATGATAGATAATACGTATAATAGGCGCAAAAACATCAGATCTGGTCTCAACCAATATCAAATCATTCAAGAATAATTCATTTCAAGTCTTATGATTCCTGATCCAATGTTGAACTCAAGGTGCACATGAAAATTTTAGGTGCAGTCCCAGACATAACCCTGCAACATAATAGATACTTCAGATAGAAGTATTCCTTAGAATCTCATTTCTTGCACACTCTGGCCTAATTATCTTCTCCTCCTTATATATTTTTAGGCCTTTCTCAACACCTTGGACCAAAAGCACTTAGGACCAATACCTAGGGTCAATACCTTGGACCAAAAGCTTGGTTTTCCAACATGTACGTGCTTTTCCTCCTATTAAAGTGCATGTAAATGTTATACACTACTTTTTCTTTGTTAAACCACGTGTATAAATGCCTTGTACAAAGTGAACTAGTGTATACCTCTCTTTCTTCATTATTTGGAGTCTGATCTATAATCCTTTGTTGTTGACCTACTGCACTGTGAACTTTCATCTGAGTGAGTTGCCATCAAGGAAAATACTTGTATCATAATGCCAACAATCTCCCCCTTTGGACTTGATGGCAACAAAAACACCAAGACACTCTCCCCCTTTGACATCAAGGGCAAAGGGTACACCAAGATATTCTCTCCCCTATGTTGTTCATGCTCCCCCTGAGTACATGTTGAATTGTCTGATTGAGCTCCCCTTTGTACATGCGGAGATGCACTCCCCTTGAGCACAAGTAGAGTCTGCAAAAATATTCTCCAAAAGAATAACATGACTCTATAACTCAACTATGTGAGTATGACCTTCCTATCACCAATGACTCATACATACATTCATCTCCCAACCAATTGGGGATATATCAAATTTGACTCATCCATCCAACCAAGTAGGGATATACCAATTGGTTATACATGACAGAAATATAATTACATCATCCATCTTATTCAAAATGGGGATACAAATTACATCATTTTTCCAATAGGACTCATTCAAATGTATGAGAAGACATATCACACCCTAGACTTTTACATGACTTAAGCAACAAAAGGTATAAATATCTGAAGCCATAGTTGGACCTAGCAACCATAATGCCAACAGTGTAGAATGCGAGTGAAGGCTAATGCTCCCCCTGAACCTGTGCTACCTGTGCATTGTTAACAAGTTAATGATCAAGGCATCTATGTCAGTTAGAGAAAAATTAATGAATAGAGAATATCAATAGACTGTAATCATCAACATCAGACAAAGCACCCATATTAGAGCCTGCCCCACTGATTTTCTTGTCTGAAAAACATATACGCTCCTTGACCCATAGAAACCTGCATGCGTACACGAATAAACTTCATGAAACTTGTGTATAATAACCTTTCTTTGAGAAATTAGATTTAACAGCAGGATGATGCAACAACTACTCCCAACTTTTGTCTGAGATGTTCAAATGTTTCTCTGGGCAATGGTTTAGTGCATATATCAACAACCTGTTCTTTGAAGGGAACATACTACAAATTGACTTTTTCTTAAGCACTTGTTCACGTAGAAAATGGTATTTGATGGGTATGTGCTTGGTCTTGGAGTGCATGACTGGATTCTTTGAAATATTGATTTCACTTGTATTATCACATAGAATGGAGATGGGTGGAGTATATGTGATCTGAATGTCTTGCAAGGTTTGCATCATCCAAAATAGTTGTGTGCAGCAAGATGCAGCAGTCACATATTCTGCTTCAACTGTAGATAAAGCAATTGAACTTTGTTTCTCGTTGAACCAAGACACTAACTTGGAAACCATATAGAGTGCACCACCACTAGTGCTTTTTCTGTCATCAACACTTCTGCCCAAATTGTATCTGTATATGCATGAAGAATAAGATCTGCATCTCTAGGATACCATAAACCAAAGTCCTGTGTTCCTTTAAGATATTTGAAAATTATTTTGACTACCTGAAGGTGTGATTCCTTTGGATTTGCTTGGAATCTTCCAACTATTCCTACTGCATGCATGATGTCAGGTTGGGTACCTATTAGATAAAGCAGACTGCCAATCATGGATCTGTAAGTTGGTTGATGTACTGATGTTGATTCATCATTTGAGCTGAGAATGCATCCTATTACCACTGGTGTACATATAGGTTTAGAATCTTCCATTCTGCACCTTTTTGAGATCTGTTTGAGATATTTGGTTTGTGAAAGAAAAATACCATCTTTATTTGGTTGAACTTGTAGACCAAGAAAATAGGTAAGTTCACCAAGTAAGGACATTTCAAATTCTTGTTGCATTACTGAAGCAAAATTCTGACTCAAGGATTCTTCATTGCTACCAAGAATGATGTCATCAGCATAAACAATAATAATTAGCAATTTATTAGTTTCAATTTTTTCATATATATTGTTATCTATTGAACCTTTTGTAAAACCTTGTTGGTGTAAATATTTGTCAAGGCAGTAATACCAGGCCCTTGGAGCCTGTTTCAGACCATAGAGGGCCTTTTTGAGTCTGCATAGAAGTTTTACATCATTTCCAAGAATGAATCCTTCTAGCTATTCAATATAAACTTATTCTTCTAAATCTCCATTTAGGAAGGTCAATCTTACATCCATTTGGTATACTTTGAATTTCTGAAAGCTAGAAAGAGAAAGAAACATCCTTATGGCTTCAATTCTGGCAACAGGTGCAAAAAATTCTTCAAAATCTATACCTTCTTATTGAGCATACCCTTTAGAAACAAGTCTGGCCTTGTTTCTAATGACTTCTCCATTTTCATTTGGCTTTTTCTTCAATATCCATTTAGTTCCAATAATATTTTTATCATGAGGTCCAGGAACTAATTCCCAAGTATCATTTTTTTCAATTTTCTCAAGTTCTTCATCCATGGTTGTTATAGACATATTTGGGCACTGCAACCCCAATCTTATATGTCCATAAAACAACGAATTCTAAGTCCCTAAAAGTGTTGTTTCATACCCTAAAGGAACAAGGTCAGCTGATTACATCATCTCCCAGAAGTTCTCCATTAAAAACTGCTCAGAACTGGTCAAAACTGGACCATCTCACCTACTCCATGGTCAAGGTGCAATGCATCCCACCTAATGCACACAGGGGGTATGATGCATACTGAAAATCCCTTCTATAGGGTGTGATGGGCGAGAGTAGACAAATGGCAGAGACCGTTTGCAAGGTGGATGATCATGGAATGGGGATATACCAAATTTGACTCATCCATCCAACCAAGTGGGGATATACCAATTGTTTATACATGAAAGAAATATAATTACATCATCCATCTTATTCAAAGTGGGGATACAAATTACATCATTTTTCCAATAGGACTCATTCAAATGTATGAGAAGACATATTACACCCTATACTTTTACATGACTTAAGCAACAAAAGGTATAAATATCTGAAGCCATAGCTGGACGTAGCAACCATAATGCCAATAGTGTAGAATGCGAGTGAAGGCTAATGCTCCCCCTGAACCTGTGCTACCTATGCATTGTTAACAATTCAATGATCAAGGCATCTTTTTCAATTAGATAAAAATTAATGAACAAAGAATATCAATAGAGTGTAATCATCAACATCAGACAGAGCACCCATATCAGAGCCTGCCCCACTGTTTTTCTTGTCTGAAAAACATATACGCTCCTTGACCCATAGAAACCCATGTGTGTACACGACTAAACTTCATGAAACTTGTGTATAATAACCTTTCTTTGAAAAAATAGATTTAACAGCAAGATGATGTAGCAACTACTCCCAGCTTTTGTCTGAGATGTTCAAATGTTTCTCTGGGTAGTGGTTTATTGAATATATCAACAACCTGTTCTTTGAAGGGAACATACTACAAATAGACTTTTGTTTAAGAACTTGTTCATGTAGAAAATGGTATTTGAGGGGTATGTGCTTGGTCTTGGAGTGCATGACTGGATTCTTTGAAATATTGATTGTACTTGTATTATCACATAGAATGGAGATGGGTGGAGTATATGTGATCTGAATGTCTTCCAAGGTTTGCATCATCCAAAGTAGTTGTGTGCAGCAAGATGTAGCAGTCAAATATTTTGTTTCAACTGTAGATAAATCAATTGAACTTTGTTTCTTGTTGAACCAAGACACTAACCTGGAACCCATATAGAATGCACCACCACTAGTGCTTTTTCTATCATCAACACTTCCTGCCCAATCTGTATCTATATATGCATGAAGAATAAGATCTGCATCTCTAGGATACCACAAACCAAAGTCTTGTGTTCCTTTAAGATATTTGAAAATTATTTTGACTACCTGAAGGTGTGATTCCTTTGGATTTGCTTGGAATCTTCCAACTATTCCTACTGCATGCATGATGTCAGGTTGGGTACCTATTAGATAAAGCAGACTGCCAATCATGGATCTATAAGTTGGTTGATGTACTAATGTTGATTCATCATTTGAGCTGAGAATGCATCCTGTTACCATTGGCATACATACAGGTTTAGAATCTTCCATTCTGTACATTTTTAAGATCTGTTTGAGATATTTGGTTTGTGAAAGAAAAATACCATCTTTATTTGGTTGAACTTGTAGACCAAGAAAATAGGTAAGTTCACCAAGCAAGGACATTTCAAATTCTCGTTGCATTACTAAAGAAAAATTCTGACTCATGGATTCTTCATTGCTACCAAAAATGATGTCATCAACATAAACAATAATAATTAGCAATTTATTAGTTTCAATTTTTGCATATAGATTGTTATCTGTTGAACCTTTTGTAAAACCTTGTTGGTGTAGATATTTGTCAAGGCAGTAATACTAGGCCCTTGGAGCTTGTTTTAGACCATAGAGGGCCTTTTTGAGTCTACATATAAGTTTTGCATCATTTCCAAGAATGAATCCTTCTAGCTGTTCAATATAAACTTATTCTTCTAAATCTCCATCCAGGAAGGCCAATTTTACATCCATTTGGTATACTTTGAATTTCTGAAAGCTAGAAAGAGAAAGAAACGTCCTTATGGCTTCAATTCTGGCAACAGGTGCAAAAATTTCTTCAAAATTGATCTCTTCTTATTGAGAATACCCTTTACAGACAAGTTTGGCCTTGTTTCTAATGACTTCTCCATTTTCATTTGTCTTGTTTTAGAATATCCATTTAGTTCCTATAATATTTTTATCATGAGGTCTAGGAACTAATATCCAAGTATCATTTTTTTCAATTTTCTCAAGTTCTTCATCCATGGCTGTTATAGACATATTTGGTCACTGCAACCCCAATCTTATATGTCCATAAAACAAGGGCTTCTAAGTCCCTAAAAGTGTTGTTTCATACCCTAAAGGAACAAGGGCAGCTGATTACATCATCTCCCAAAAGTTCTCCATGGAAAACTACACAGAACTGGTCAAAACCGGACCATCTCACCTGCTCCATGGTCAAGATGTGATGCATCCCACGTAATGCACATGAGGGGTGCAATGCATACTGAAAAACCCTTCTATAGGGTGTCATGGGCGAGAGTAGACAAATGGCAAAGACAATTTGCAAGGTGGATGATCATGGAATCTTCCAGAAACTTCTCCTATGACACTTGCCTCTTTGAATTCGCCTAGGGATGAGTAAGATACCATGAAAACTCCAAGAAAAACTGAGAACTATCAGAGAAATGACACTAATCAAAAACCCAGAAGCTAACTCACCCACCTGCAAACATCTATATATGGATCCCTCATCCTAGAGATCTAGAGGTTGGAATTTTGTATCTTGTAAGGAAGTGTTGTTGGTTTCTCTGTGGAACATCATAGTGTTGGGTGATCTAGCTTTTCATGAGGTGAAGAGGGGGTTCATGCTAGGAGGATGGTGCTGGGTTAGATCAATGGGTTGTAATTCTCTCTTCTACTACTTCTATCAATAAAGCTATTTGAGTTTTCCTCGATATTCTTGTATGTCTTTGAATCTTGAATTGATATATGCATTTGTATGGTCAATATATATCTAATCCTATATTGTTTATGATTAGAGATCTCTATGCTTTGATGGTATTGTGTTGCCTTGACTCTACAGGTGTTCTTTGAAGCGGGACAAGTGAGGAAGGAGTGGCAAAGATCTGTCAAAGGGGAGAGGAAACAAGCAAGGAGCCAAGCAGAAGACTGAGGTTGGTACTCTCTGCTTCTCTCTCATCTATTTCTCATAAAGGAAAATGCAAGTAACTTTAGTTTGTTTGTTTCTAAAATAGCTACCCATCTTAGTGGGACTAGAAACTCTGAATAGACACTAGTTTTCTCGATAACAAAATGGAGACTCCATTGGGGAGCGCATAGCTTGTTTGCTTGTTTCTAGTTTGTTTACTTTATAAACTACAGACGGAGCCTAAAGTTAAGCCAACTAGCCTTCAAACTGCTTTTGCTATGCAACTGCAAAGTGGATAAACACTGCTTCAGTCAATCTCTGGGTTAGCTTATGAATTAAGCATCTGACTTGAAAACATCCTAAGTGCCCTGGTGGTGGCTCAAGTAACCTCATTACATCAGCCCCTATGCTTTGTATTTACTGACTATCATTAGCTCAGCCTAAATCCCTGAACTAAGCTACAAACTGTGAGAAAAAAAACAAGCCCAGTCTCATCCCTGGAGCATCGTGTTGTCTCCTTTTGACATTCTGGATGCATCGCACCTCCCGTGTGCTATAGGTGAGATGCATCCCTATGTTACAATTGCAATGATTAGATAAGACTGTTTTTGCCTCCAAATTTTGGATTTTTTTCCATTGTCTTCAGCTTTATTCAAGAGTTTTGTTGTCTGTGATCAATATACCACTATTGAAACTCCCTTCCTTTGCATTATTCAACCTCCATTGTACAAAGAATTGTGAATGTTTTTATGTATTTTTCACCATTTACAGTTCTCTTTCGCAAACGGTAGCTTAATTGAACTGTCATCTTTTGATTTGAAAGTGTCGCAAGTGTCCTTTTCAGTCAAAGAAAAGAATCCTCCTCTTTTTTATAGTCTATTACACTGTTACTCTTGTATTTGATTTGAATTAATAGTATTTCAAGTGTCGAAAGCAGTTTTCAATTCAAAATCGCAAAGTGTTGTCCTTGTCTTCCTTTCATCTTTTGAAAAGAAAATTGTTAGTACTATTGCTTTGAAAGAAAAGATAATTTAGATTTGTACTTAGCATTCTTTGTGTCATTCACACATTAAGAAAGTGGAAAAAAAATACATGCATGCACATTTGCATTTAGACTGCTTGTGGAGATTGATTTAGGACAGTGCATCTTAGTGTGTGCTCTCTGCGCTTTGTTGAAATAATTTCGCTTCTCTTTCCTTAGTAGTTAGGATTTTCATTGCACAAAGAAGAATAAATGACTATTCATCATATTAGATTGCATATTTAGGAGTTTTATATCTACATCACACAATGAAACTTAAAGGCAAACTTCTTAAGAAAGATAAACTATAAAATAAATTTCAATGAACATAAAAATGCTTTGGAACCTAATGCGCAACATTTAGAAGTCTAGGCTAGAGACATATTCCGGAGTCGTAAAGCCTCGTAACTATCGCTTTCATCGTAGGTTGGGTGATTCCTCCTCTTTGAGACGAAAAGTGCTAGTACGGACTTGTGCTCCCACGTACCATCAAGTATATATAAGGAGACCACAATAGGCTATATCATTTATCCTTAGGAAGCCTTGTTTGCCTCCCTATCGATTGCAATGCACTGAACACAACATTCGGGAAGATTGACTACTGTACCATAAAAAGTATTTTGTAGTTTTGCAATTAGTTTGGTAATCCCTTTATCTAGATTTCCAAAGTAGTCACTTTTGTTCCTTTTCAGACTCCTTAAAATAAAAGGTCCATCTGAGCACCTGTCACTTCAGGCTCATTAAAAATCGAAGGCAACTCAAGCCATCTTTAGCTTTTTCTCAACTCTTAAAAATTGAGAAAGCAAGTTGTGTCAAACCATCATAAAATATATTTTAATCAGAATGACATCCATGTTCCCTCGTTGATCTTAGGTTGAGAACATGGAGTCCACCAACCGAGGATTTCCCCTTGGGGGAAATCCTAGTCCTTTCTCATCTTGAGGAGATGTTGGTGCACCTCATGTGGCCACATTGTCCCTTCCAAGACTGAAAATTGACCTGCCAGTATGGCTCTTCTTGACCTATATCGTTCAAAGCACCGTGATCCTGAGCAATCAAATCAGCAACTAGATGATACTAGAGTTACCCCCCAACCTTCTACTTTGTTTGTTTCTCCCTCTCCTTCTTCCTCTTCACTTGGTGAAGCTAATAAAACTAAAAACCAAGTAACTAAGAAGAAGAAGAAAGGGAAGGAGAAGAACCCAATGGAAAAAGGGGGAAACCAAGCATCGTCTAGCAAAAATCCACACACTGCACCATCCAAACCTAAATCTCCATGTGTCATATGCAAGGTAGACCACTACCATTGATATTGTCCTTGCATCCCACAGATCTTAAGGGACTGGTCTCCCCACTTGCACAATCCGGTGTCGTCAACCTCTGACGATCATGTTGAGAGTACACCATCAACTAGTGAAAGCAAAGTCAATGGACAGAAAGGAAGATGTAAATTTCCTTGTAGACTGTGTGAAGGTGATCATGCCATCCACTATTGTCCCTTCCTAGATGAAGCTGAAAGAGTCTTGGATAACCATCCTGCTTCACCGCTACGGATTCCTCCTGGATACAAGAAACTCTTGCCGAGTCCATCACTAGTTGAAAATCTGACTGACTCACCTTTGTGGTCGGTCGAAGCATCTATCATTGAAGATAAAGCCTCTGAGTCCACACTAGACTGAAGTCAACAGGTTGAGATGGCAGTCGACCCAGTCTTGTCTTTAGAAGGTCTACCTTCAGATGATACAGTCATCAAAGAGAATGGGAACGACACCGATCAAATTATTTTCGTCAACATAGAATCTGATGAACATGGGGGCAATCTACCCATTCCTTTACCGTAGGAAGGAAGTTCATCAAAGATGTATCCGGTTGTTTATTTGGTCCCACCTCCAAGCAACCTAGTCGTTTCCTTTGATTGGAATCTACTAGGCAGACCCCATCTACCATCTAATGTACCATTCTGAATCATTGTACAAGCTTACAGAATGGTCATGGTTGGTACTATCATAGATGAAGGGGCTTCTATGAGTATCCTTTCCTCAACTGCTTGGAAAATGCTTGGTTCACCATCTCTTCTTCTTGAGATTTGAAATATGACAGGCTTCAACAAAGGAACCAGTCGACCGTTAGGGATCCTTCCAAATTTGCCTATAACTTTGAGCAGGAAAACCATTTATCTGAATGTGATGTAGTCTAAGGACCTTTAGATTACAATCTACTCCTTGGGCGTGACTACATTTATAGCATGGGAGCTATTGTTTCCTCACTCTTTCGAGTGATGTGTTTTCCGCATGAAGGCAGAATGGTCCAGCTCGTAGACCAGCTTTCATTCCCCGGTTCACACATAGCTAATAGTCAAGTGCCATCCCTAACTAGCCTTTTTGCGCAAGGAATGTCTCATCAATCTCCAGCCAATCCACCTAATGAATGCAAGTGATTTGGTGAATGTGACTAAACTCAGGGGGCATGCACCCTGGTCTGCTTCGGCAAGAAACTTTTAGGTATAGGGTAGGTTTCCATGGAGGATATATGACTAGTCCAACACATCCCTCCATTTAGGAAAATGGGATTGGACTAGAATAAGATTCCCACATCAAAGTTATGTGAGTGGAGGTGACACGCCATTCACCTTTGTCTATTTTGATGGAAAGAGCCAAGGAAGTGTTTCTGTCTATTGCGCAGGTGGAACCATCTTGTGGATGCAAGAACTTCTATATGGTAACCTGGAAACTTTACTTCACTATACCTAGGGGTATGCAAACCTTTTTGCATGCAAGTGAAAAGTGACCATTTATTTTCTTAGTTTGTAGGTTCTTAACCCTTTAAACTTGTAGGTTGGTCATTCCTAGCTTACATAACAAAAGGCTCCGGAGCAAAGTTGCGAATGGGGCAAGCTCCCTAAAAAATGAACCTATTGATGAGACATCCTTATTATATGACTGGCATGAGTAGTTTTACACAAAGTTCAAGCTCATTAAAAAATAAACCTAGCGATGAGCATATGTTCCACCAAAGTTTAAGCTCATTAAAAAATGAACCCACCTTTGGTAAATAACCATTGCGATTGCATAATTATTAGATTTCGAGCCTTGGTCGTGTTCTTACCATCACCTCCACTCTTTTTTAGCCGATCATACACCTCCATTTGATTGTTTATCTTTAGAGGAATAGCTGCGACGAGTGATCCTATTAGCCACCTTCTTTACATTGCCATGATTGAATAGTTCCAAACCTTACCTGGAACCAGCTGCTATCCGAAAACATCACTCGTTCCTCAAAATGAGTCTCCTTTAAGCTCTTTTCATTTGACTCGTAAAATATGAAAAGATTGCCAAGCAATTGGCCTCTCCAGCTCATTAAAGTGATTGGAAGTGTCATCCCTCCTCTAGATTTTAATATTTTTGGACCTAAGAGATCATTGCACAAAAAGATCGAGCGCTTGCCTTGTTTGGCTTATTAAAACTATCGAAAAGTCATCCCTTTCGTATTATTTTATACTTTTTCGAACTTAAGGGATTATATTACGAAAAAGGATTACTGGAGTTTCCTTTCTGAATCTTTTCAGATTCTCTAAAATTGAAAAGGACCAAGTTTTCTTTGTCGTTAAACTCGTTAAAACAATAGAGACAAACTTATCCATGCAGATAAGAACGAGTTTCACTGTCACTAGGCTCGTTAAAACATAGCGACGGGGTTGCCCGAAGGGAAAATTATAGAACAAGCATATGTTATCCTCCTCAAGCTTGACAAAAATAAAGATGTACTGGTCAAAAATGACTGGGGAAAAATTGGGAAGAAAACTTGAAGAAAATTTATTAGTAGCAGGTCGCTCTTGAACATGACACTTTCACTCCATCACCATGATTGAGTCAGGTTGGGTTATTCTATTCACTAGTCATATCACCATTGGTCCACCGTACCATCCATTTTTGGGGTTAACACTACCAATCCATTTTAGTGTCACCAATATGTTCAAGAGAAGTCACTCAGAGAATTCACCAACCCAACTTGTGTCTCATCCGCTACAATACCTTCACCCTTCATTCTTTCATGACTACCACCCTGAACTTGTATCATCAGATTGTTTTCACCTCCACAAAATCATTTGCTCCATTTCGTGTCGTAGATGTGGGATTCATTAAGGCCCTCCTATGATGGGTCACTTCTTGTTGACGTCAGCTCATTATCCAAGAAGTTGACTTAGGAACAACCCTTTCATTACTTTGAAGCTTGCATGCCTCAATGGCAAGTTTCTCACTTCTGGCGACAGGTCTACATCAATGGCCTTCATCTGAAAGATTTTGCATGGTGTTCAATGTCAAGTCCAATTTTCACACCACGTGAATTGTACTATAGTAACTTGAGGGTCATTATCATTATCGGTGATTCCTCTCACACCTATTAATAGCTTACATCATTGGCTAGTACTCATGGGATGTCTTTCCATGTTCGACTTCAGAGCATCTTTTCACATGGATCAACTTGTACTTCAGGCAAAGATTGAATGAGTTTGAAGACCCTGAATCTAGTTTCATCCATCCGGGATATGATATATTCAAGAAAATAAAGACATCAAATGTACATCATAGCTGCACAGATAATCATCCAAGCCAAAGGATGATGGCTCTACCAAAATCATTAGTTTGCCATACAGATGCTTGTCTATCCAACGTAAATGAAAATGAATTTATAAAGTTGAGCATGGGAATGCCCACCTCAACTAGATCATGAAAATATTACGAAGATAATGTATTGTATTGTATCTTATTACAGGTCACCTTCCAGTTCAAAAATGCTCGGATCCTCATGATAAAGCATTTCACCCAACATCAAAAGATTTACGACCTCATGCTTTAGGGGGCAACTGATATAGACATATTTGGGCACTGCAACCCCAATCTTATATGTCCATAAAACAAGGGCTTATAAGTCCCTAAAAGTGTTGTTTCATACCCTAAAGGAACAAGGTCAACTGATTACATCATCTCCTAAAAGTTCTCCATGAAAAACTACTCAGAACTGGTCAAAACCAGACCATCTCACCTACTCCATGGTCAAGGTGCGATGCATCCCACCTAATGCACATGGGGGGTGCAATGCATACTAAAATGCTCTTATATAGGGTGTGATGGGTGAGAGTATACAAATGGCAGAGACAGTTTGCAAGGTGGATGATCATGGAATCTTTTAGAAACTTCTCCTGTGACAATTGCCTCTCTGAATTCACCCAAGGATGAGTAAGAGATCATGAAAACTCCAAGTGGAACTGAGAAATATCAGAGAAATGACACTAATCATAAACCCAGAAGCTGACTCACCCACCTGCAAACATCTATATATGGATCCCTCATCCTAGAGATCCAGAGGCTGGAATTTTGTATCTTGTAAGTGTTGTTGGTTTCTCCGTGGAACATCATAGTGTTGGGTGACCTAGCTTTTCATGAGGTGAAGAGGGCTTTCATACTGGGAGGATGGTGCTGGGTCAGATCAATGGGTTGTAATCCTCTCTTCTACTACTTCTATCAATAAATATATTTGAGTTTTCCACCATATTTTTGTATGTCTTTTAATCTTGAATTGATATATGCATTTGTATGGTCAATATATATCTGATCCTATATTGTTTATGATTATCGATCTCTATGCTTTGATGGTATTATGTTGCTTTGACTCTACAGGTGTTCTTTGAAGCAGGACAAGTGAGGAAGGAGTGGCAAAGATCTATCAAAGGGGAGAGGAAACAAGCAAGGAGTCAAGTGGAAGACTGAGGTTGGTACTCTCTACTTCTCTCTCATCTATTTCTCATAAAGGAAAATTCAAGAAACTTTAGTTTGTTTCTTTCTAGGATAGCTACACGTCTTAGTGGGACTAGCAGCTCTGAATGGACACTAGTTTTTCCGATAATGATGGCCTTGACTCAACATTCATATTTGCATGCTTATTTTACATTTTGAGGTTCAATGGAGGATAGTAATGCTAGATAGCTTGAGGTCCCTCTAATAGTTCTTGTTGTTTGTACACCTGCCTCTTTTTCACCTAAAATTTGAGTTTCTGGATGATTTTTTTGAACATACAAGGAAGGAGTCTTTTCTTCTACCATGATCTCTTCTTCTGGTGCTTCATTTGTTTCTTCTTCAATATGATTTTGATTAGATGTGGGAAAACAATCCCCATCTTCTTCATTGTCATAATTTTCTGTTGATTTTATCTGTTTTGGATTTTTACATGCTTCATCAACTACAACATCAATGCTTTCAACAATTTTTCCAAGTCTTTTATTATAATATTTATATCCTTTACTTTTGGAAGAATAACCAAGAAGAATGCCTTCATCTGCTCTGGGTTCAAACTTACCAAGTTTTTCATCAGTCCTTTTAATATAACATTTGCTACCAAAAACATTAAAGTATTTTATAGTAGGAGCCTTACCATACCAAAGTTCATGTGAAGTTTGAATGATATTTACCTAAACATTTGCTTGGTTGAGAATAGTTACGACAGCAAATGCAGCTTCACCTCACAAGGTTGCAGGAGTTCTAGATTCATCTAGGATAGCTTGAGCCATTTGCTAAACTGTTCTGTTCATTCTTTCAACCACACCATTTTCCTGAGGAGTCCTTATGGTGGAGAATAGCCTTTTTATTCAATGTTTTTAACAAAGGTCAAAGAGTTCGTATGAGGTAAATTCCCCTCCTCTATCAGATTTGGGGTATTTGATTTTTCGATCTGATTCATTTTCAACCAAAGCTTTGAAGGCTTGGAACTTTTCAAAAGCTTCATCTTTATTCTTTAGAAGACCTATCCAACGCATTCTGGAAAAATCATCAATGAACAAAATAAAGTATTCTTCTCCACGAGGCCAATTTTTCCTTGATGGCCCACATAAATCAGTATGGACAAGTTCAAGAGGCTTACTAACTGACCCTTCCTTTTCCATGAAGTGAACTCTGGTTTGCTTGCCGATTTGATATGGTTTTCATATTGTATTTTCTGGGATGTTGATTTATGGAAGATCACGAACAACCTTGAATCTGCAGGCCTTTCTTATTTGAGGAAAGCTTAGATGTCCAAATCTTCTATGCCACAACCAGTTTTCATCATTTTTGCTTAGATAGCACTGTTGTTGTCCTCCCTTGAGTATGTATATGTTGTTTGGAGTTCTTGTACCTTTAATCATAGTCTCTCCCGTTTCAAGCTCATGAACAACACATCTGTTTGATCAAAAAACCACTTCATTTCCTTGATCACATAGTCGAATGACACTCAACAGGATATGATTTAAACCGTCTACATACATAACATTTCCATCTTTAAATTTTTCTTTCAAGAAAACATAGCCTTTACCTTTTATGATAGTAGGAGTGTCATTTCCAAATCAAACATTCTTTTCCTTTTCTAAGGCATTATATGACTGAAATTTTTCTTTGTAAACTGTCATGTGTTTTGAGCATTCGCTATCGATGTACCACTGATTTTCTTGTCCCTCTGCAAACAAGGCCATACCACATCTTTTTGTTTGAGATTCTTTCCTTCTCCATATCTTGGGATTTAATGGAGTTTCCTCCTTTTGGGATGTTTTCTTAAATTTTCTCTTGCATTCAGATTCTTCATGACCAAAGTTGTTACATATTGGGCATTCTATTTCATTTTCAAGAAGAGAAAAGTTATTATAGGAACTTTTCTTGATCCCTATTACATTCCTTTGATTTTGTGCTTCTCTAGTCATGATGGTTTTGTAAGTGACACAATGAGCAGCTTTGTGTCCAAAATTATGACATGAAAAGCATTGTCCATTAAAGACGTTCATGCGACAATCGAATTTATTGATCTGGTGATTATAGTTTCTATTGATATTCATCTTTGGAGAAAATTGAGTATGATTTACCTGAGGTTGGTTGTGGCTTCTATTCATCTTTGGAGTAAATTGAGTCTCATTTACCTGGTGATCTGCTTTATGCCTTCTCTGATGATTGTCATATAGTTCACTAATGGAGTTTGACGACTTCTATGATTGAGATGCTTCTTCAATATATATAAGACCTGTCTTTATCAGAGGAGAATAATGAACTTTGATAATTTCATTTAAAATTTATGATCCTTTAGCAAATCTAAGATTGAGAGATTTTATTTTCTCAAGATCCTTTCTTGGACCCACAATTTCACATTCTAGTTTTTCATTGTGTTTTTCTTTTTTAGCAACTTGGTATGTTAAGGTATCTATAATCATATTCTTTTCTTCTAAATATATTTTGAGTTCAGATATTTCTTCATGAAGGTCTTCCTCTTCTAAAGCATCCCAAAAATTATCATCGTCATAAGCCATGAAAAGTCTGTAATCTTTTCCAGTTTCATCTTCATCACTATTAGATAAACCATCACTATCTTCATGAGTATAGTAACTCCTTTTATTCACAACTTGTTTTCTATTCCCTTTTTCATATTCATTTCCTTTTCCAAATTTATCTTTATGAGGACATCTGGCAGCATAATGATCGACTCTGCCACAAGAAAAAAATTTCAAGGGTAACTTACCTCTAAACCTTCCACAACCCTGTTGAAGCTTTTTGACAAAGTTTACCTCATCTTCTTCTTCTGAAATATGTCCTGATTCATTGTGCTCTTACTTTCCTTTTGTTGAAGCTTTAAATGCAGCTTCTCTCATATCTGATGGTCCTCCTTTCCTCATTTCAAAGGCAGTTAAGATTCCATGAAGCTGCGTCATAGTGATATTCTACGGATCCTATTTTTCTTCTATGGCAGACACTTTGGATTCAAATTTAGCAGACATGGATCTCAAAAATTTCTCAACTAAGGTAACTTTCTTAATTTCTTCACCTAGATTCTTCATACAATTGACAACATCATCTATACATAGGAAGTAACTAGCTATGCTTTCATCACTATGCCTCTTAAGAGTTTCATATTGAATTCTGAGAGTTTGAAGCTTAGCATGTTTTACCTAAGAGTCTCCTTTGTAGCTCAGAATCATATTGTCCCATATTTCTTTGGCTGATTTGAGTTGCATGACTTTGACAAACTCAAAATGTGACAGACTTCCCAATAAAGTATTGATAACTTTGGCATTGGTTTCATATTTCTTTTTACTTGTTGTATCTGTAGGAATTGTTATTGGAAATGTATATCCTCATTCCACAATTTCCCATACATCCATTCCAAGCAATTGTAGATAGGTTGTGGTTCTTATTTTCCAATAAACAAAGTTGCTCGCATCAAAGATTCGCAGTCGGATGGATCCCATGCTTTCTTGATTATTCATGTTGATGGATGTCCCTTCAAGAGATCAAGCTTCTTTTGAAGGACCTACATTGATACCAATTGTTGGAAATAATATTGAGAGGGGGATGAATCAGTATTATCTAATCAACAATTTTATTTCCCAAACAAATTTATATACGCTACTTCAGTGAAGTGAACTAGCATGTACACGCGATTGTGTTTAAAGAAACCAGCGTATATGCAGAGAAATTGTGATTTACACAGTTTATCATGTGTTGAGCTTAAACCAGTATATTAGAGATTTATTAGACACTTTAGTAAAAGTAGAATAAAGCATCAAACATAGGCAACACACATGTACACCAAGATTAATGTGGAAACCCAATGTAGGTAAAAACCACTTGTTTTTGTTGTCTCTGTCTTCTTTTAATAAGAAGAAAATCTATTTACAATCTTGTATTGGTGCAAACTCATACCAGTACATAGGCTTCTACCTACAAAAGGTTACAACCTTCTCTTGTTTTCCAGCTTCTACTGGAAGGGAGCTACAACACCCTAGCTCTTGTAATAGCCAATATGTTATACTAGTACATAGGTGTCAGCGTACAGAAAACTCCACTCTTCCACCAGGGACCACATTTCATAAATTTTCAGATTGGATACTCTTGGATCACAACACCACAAGATAAAGGCCATGTTTCATCAAATTATCACACTATACCCATCAAAGTATTTTAAACTTAAAATGCATCAACCAATATTAAGTTAATCTAAACAATCAAACCACTAACACTAGAACACTGTGCTGAATGCAGAACCCTGCATCATCATCCAGAACCAGCTGTAACCTCAAAAATCATGCATTAGAGTGTATATGCTACTTGGTTGAAACCAACCTATGCGTATACGCTTCTTCCATTAACCCAACCTACATATATCTCTAAAGATACTAAATCATAAAATTCTAAATCTCAGATTGTACCAATTAGTGACATTCTAAAGATCTACTGTCATATTACAGAGTTCAAAATAGATAGCAACAAGGATCACCCTTCCTTCTCAATCAATCAATCAATCAGACTAAATTTCCTTATACAACAGTTCTACATTCAGATCTAAGAGGACTTCATTGACATAAAACAGTAAAACAATAGAATTTGATTAGATAGGCCAGTTAGATCTAAATAGAAATTTTTCGTTCTATATACGCTACTTGAAAGATTCGAACCTACATGTACACGCACTTTGGCCGAGATGAACCTACGTACAAATCTGCAAATTTTGAATCAAAACTTTGCCGCAATTTCAGACTTCATACAAACCCATATGATGATAGATAATATGTAGAATAGGAACAAAAACATCAGATATGGTCTCAATTAATATCAAATCATTCAAGAATAAGTCATTTCAAGTCTCATGATTCCTGATCCAATGTTGAACCAAGGTGCACATGAAAATTTCAGATCCAGTCCTAGACATAACCCTGCAACATAATAGATACTTCAGATAGAAGTATTCCTTAGAATCTCATTACTTGTACACTCTGGACTAATGATCTTCTTCTCCTTATATACTTTTAGGCATTTCTCAATACCTTGGACCAAAACCACTTAGGACCAATACCTTGGACCCAATACATAGGGTCAATACCTTGGACCAAATGCCTCAAACCAATTACCTTGGACCAAAATACCTTGGATCAAATACCTTGGACCAAAAACTTGGTTTTCCAACATGTACACACTTCTCCTCCTATGAAAGTTCGCGTATACGTTATACGCCACTTTTTCTCTGTTAAACCACGTGTATACGCACCTTAGACAAAGTGAACCAGCATATACCTCTTTTCTTCATTCTTTGGAGCCTAGTCTATAATACTTTGCTATTGACCTGCTGCACTATGAACTTTTATCTGAGTGAGTTGCCATCAAGGACAACACCTGTATCATAATGCCATCAATCTCCCCCTTTGGACTTGATGGCAACAAAAACACCGAGGCACTCTCCCCCTTTGACATCAAGGGCAAAGGGAAGACCAAGATATTCTCTCCCCTATGTTGTTCATGCTCCCCCTGAGTACATGCTGAATTGTCTAATTGAGCTCCCCTTTGTACATGTTGAGATGCACTGAAACCATCCATGCTCCCCTTAAGAACAAGCAGAGTCTGCAAAAATATTGTCCAAAATAATAACATGACTCTATAAATCAACTATGTGAGTATGACCTTCCTATCACTAATGACTCATACATACATTCATCTCCCAACAAAGTGGGGACATACCAAATTTGACTCATCCATCCAACCAAGTGGGGATGTACCAATTGTTTATACATGACAGAAATATAATTACATCATCCATCTTATGCAAAGTGGGGATACGAATTACATCATTTGTCGAATAAGACCCATTCAAATGTATGAGAAGACATATCACACCCTATACTTTTACATGACTTAAGCAACAAAAGGTATAAATATTTGAATCCATAGTTGGAACCAACAACCATAATGACAACAATGCAAAATATGAGTGAAGGCTAATTCTCCCCCTAAAATTGTGTTACATGTGCATTGTTAACAATTCAATGATCAAGGCATCTTTGTCAGTTAGATAAAAATTAATGAACAGAGCATATCAATAGACTGTAATCATCAACATCAAATAGAGAACCCATATCAGAGCCTACCCCACTATTTTTCTTGTCTAAGAAACATATACGCTCCTTAACCCACAGAAACCCGCATGTGTACACGACTAAACTTCATGAAATTCATGTATAATAACCTTTCTTTGAAAAAATAGATTTAACAGCAGGATGATGCAAAAAATACTCCCATATTTTGTCTGAGATATTCAAATGTTTCTCTAGGCAGTGGTTTAGTGAATACATCAGCAACATGTTCTTTGGAGGGAACATACTCCAATTTGACCTTTTGTTCAGGCACTTGTTCACGCATGAAATGGTATTTTATGGGTATGTTCTTGGTCTTGGAGTGCATGACTAGATTACTTGAAACACTCATGGCACTTGTATTATCACATAGAATGGATATGGGTGGTTTATATGTGATTCAAATGTCTTGCAAGGTTTGTATCATCCAAATTAGTTGTGTGCAACAAGATGCAGTAGCCACATTTTTTGCTTCAGCTGTAGAGAAAGAAATTCAACTTTTTTTCTTGCTGAACCAAGACACTAACCTGGAATCGATATAGAATGCACCACCACTAGTGCTTTTCATGTCAACAACACTTCCTACCCAATATTCATTTGTACGTGCATGAAGAGTAAGATCTGCATCTCTAGGATACCAAAAAACAAAGTCTTATGTTCCTTGAAGATATTTGAAAATTCTTTTGACTGCCTGAAGGTGTGATTCCTTTGGATTTCCTTGGAATCTGCCAACTATTCCTAGTGCATGCATGATGTTAGGTTGGGTACCTATTAGATAAAGCAGGCTGCCAATCATGGATTTGTAAGTTGGTTGATGTAGTGTTGTCGATTCATCATTTGGGCTGAGACTACATCCTATTACGATTGGGGTACATACAGGTTTAGACTCTTTCATTCCGTACCTTTTCAAGATTTGTTTGATATATTTGGTTTGTGAAAGAAAAATACCATCCTTATTTTGTTGAACTTGTAGACCAAGAAAATAGGTAAGTTCACCAAGCAAGGACATTTCAAATTCTTGCTACATTACTGAAGAAAAATTCTAACTCATGGATTCTTCATTGCTAGCAAAAATGATGTCATCAACATAAACAATAATAATTAGCAATTTAGTAGTTTCAATATTTGTATATAGATTGCTATATGTTGAACCTTTTGTAAAACCTTGTTGGTATAGATATTTTTCAAGGCAGTATACCAGGCCCTTGGAGCCTGTTTCAGACCATAGAGGGCCTTTTCGAGTCTGCATACAAGTTTTGCATCATTTCCAACAATGAATCCTTCTGGTTGTTCAATATAAACTTATTCTTTTAAATCTCCATTCAGGAAGGTTGATTTTACATCCATTTGGTATACTTTGAATTTCTAAAAGCTAGAAAAAGCAAGAAACATCCTTATGGCTTCAAGTCTAGCAACATGTGCAAAAGTTTCTTTAAAATCTATACATTCTTGTTGAGCATACCTTTTACAAACAAGTCTAGCCTTGTTTGTAATGACATCTCCATTTTCATTTAGCTTGTTTTTGAATATCCATTTAGTTCCTATAATATTTTTATCATGAGGTCTAGGAACTAATTCCCAAGTATCATTTTTTTCGATTTGCTCAAGTTCTTCATCCATGGCCTTGACCCAACATTCATCTTTGCATGCTTCTTTTACATTTTGAGGTTCAGTGGAGGATAGTAATGCCAGATAGCTTGAGGTCCCTGTAATAGTTCTTCTTGTCTGTACACCTACCTCTTTTTCCCCTAAAATTTGAGTTTCTGGGATGGAGTCTTTTTTTCTATCATTATCTCTTCTTCTGGTGCTTCATTTGTTTCTTCTTCAATATGATTTTGATTAGATGTGGGAAAATAATCCTCATATTCTTCATTGTCATAATATTCTATTGATTTTATCTGTTTTTGGTTTTTTCATGCTTCATCAACTACAACATCAATGCTTTCAACAATTTTTCCAAGTCTTTTATTATAACATTTATATCCTTTACTTCTGGAAGAATAACCAAGAAGAATACCTTCATTTGCTCTAGGTTCAAACTTACCAAGTTTTTCATTAGTCCTTTTGATATAACATTTGTTTCCAAAAACTTTAAAGTATCTTACAATAGGAGCCTTACCATACGAAAGTTCATGTGGAGTTTGAGTGTTGTTTACTTGAACATTTGCTTGGTCAAGAATAGTTATGGCAACGAATGACCCCAAAAAGTTGCAGGAGTTCTAGATTCATCTAGCATAGCTCAAGCCATTTGTTGAACTGTTCTGTTCATTCTTTCGACCACACCATTTTGCTGAGAAGTCCTTGCGGTGCCTTTTTATTCCACGTTGTTCACAAAAGTCAAAGAATTCATCCAAGGTAAATTCCCGTCCTCGATCAGATTTGAGGCATTTGATTTTTCGATCTAATTCATTTTCAACCAAAGCTTTGAAGGCTTGGAACTTTTCAAAAGCTTCATATTTATGCTTTAGAAGACCTATCCAACACATTCTGGAAAAAACATCAATGAACAAAATAAAGTATTCTTCTCTATGAGGCGACTTTTTCCTTGATGGTCCACATAAATCAATATGGACAAGTTCAAGAGGCTTACTAATTGACCCTTCCTTTTCCATGAAGTGAACTATGGTTTTCTTACTGATTTGACATGGTTTGCATATTGTATTTTCTGGGATGCTGATATCTAGAAGATCACGAATAGCCTTGAATTTGCATGCTTTTCTTTTTTGAAAAAATCTTAGATGTCCCAATCTTCTGTGCCATAGCCACTTTTCATCATTTTTTCTTAGGTAGCACTGTTTTTGTCCTCCCTCGAGTATGTATAAGTTGTTTGGAGTTCTTGTACCTTTAATCACATTCTCTCCTATTTCAAGGTCATGAACAACACGTCTGTTTGATCGAAACACCAATTCATTTCCTTGATCACACATTTGACTGACACTCAACAAGTTATGCTTTAAACCGTCTACATACACAACATTTCCAGATTTAACCTTTTCTTTCAAGAAAACAAAGCCTTTACCTTTTATGATAGCAGGAGTGTCATTTCCAAATGAGACATTCTTTTCATTTTCTAAGGCATTATATGAGTGAATTGTTTCTTTGTCACCTATCATGTGTTTTGAGCATCCACTATCGTTGTACCATTGATTTTCTTGTCCTTCTGCATACAAGGCTATACCACATCTTTCTGTTTGAGTTTCTTTCCTTCTCCATATCTTTGGATTTAATGGAGTTTGTTCCTTTTGAGATGTTTTTTGAAATTTTCTCCTGCATTCAGATTCTTCATGACCAAAGTTGTTATAGATTGAGCATTCTATTTCATTTTCAAGAAGAGGAAAGTTATTATAGGAACTTTTCTTGATCGCTGTTACATTCCTTTGATTTCGTGCTTCTCTAGTCATGATGATTTTGTAAGAAACACATTGAACATCTTCGTGTCCAAGATTATGACATGAAAAACATTGCCCATTAAAGAAGTTCCTGCGAGTATCGAATTTATTGACCTGGTGATTGTAGTTTCTATTGATATTCATATTTGGAGAAAAGTGAGTATGATTTACCTGAGGTTGGTTGTGGCTTCTATTCATCCTTAGAGTAAACTGAGTCTGATTTACCTAGTGATTTACTTGATGCCTTTGCTGACGATTGTCATATTGTTCACTGGTCTTTACTGCATCAAGATAGCTTTTGGTGGAGGTTGACAACTTCTGTGATTGATATGCTTCTTCAGTATATCCAAGACCTATCTTTATCAGAGGAGAACATTGAACTTTGATAATTTCACTTAAATTTTCTGATCCTTTAGTAAAACTAAGATTGAGAGATTTTGAATTCTCAAGATCCTTTCTTAGACCCACAATTTCACATTCTAGTTTTTCATTGTGTTTTTCTTTTTCAGCAAGTTGGTATGTTAAGGTATCTATAATCATATTCTTTTCTTCTAAATAGATTTTTTATTTAGATATTTCTTCATGAATGTCTTCCTCTTCTAAAGCATCCCAAAAATTATCATCGTCATAAACCATGAGAAGTCTGTAATCTTGTCCAGTTTCATCTTCATCACTATTAGTTAAACCATCGTTATCTTCATGAGTAGAGTAACTCCTTTTATTCACAACTTGTTTTATATTCCCTTTTGCATATTTCTTCCCTTTTTCAAATTTATCTTTATGAGGACATCTGATGGATAATCACCAACTCTGCCACAAGAAAAACATTTAAAGCGTAACTTACTTCTAAACCTTCCATAACCCTATTGAAGCTTTTTGACAAAGTTTACCTCATCTTCTTCTTCTTAAATATGTCCTGATTCATTATGTTCTTCTTTTCCTTTTGTTGAAGCTTTGAATGTGGCTTCTCTCATATTTGATGGTCCTCCCTTTTTCATTTCAAAGGCACTTAAGATTCCGTGAAGTTGCATCATAGTGATATTCTGCAAATCTTGTTTTTCTTCTATGGTAGACACTTTGGATTCAAATTTAGAAAACAAGAATCTCAAAACTTTCTCAACTAAGGTAACTTCCTTAATTTCTTCACCTAGATTCTTCATACAATTGACAATGTCATCTATATGTAGGAAGTAACTAGCTATGCTTTCATCACTATGCATCTTAAGAGTTTCATACTTAATTTTGAGAGTTTGAAGCTGAGAAAATTTTACCTGAGAGTCTCTTTCATAGCTCAGAATGATTTTGTCCCATATTTCTTTGGCTGATTTGAGCTGCATGACTTTGACAAACTCTGATTGTGATAGACTTCCCAATAAAGTATTGAAAACTTTAGCATTGGTTTCATATTGCTTTTTACTTGTCGTATCTGTAGGAATTGTTGTTGGAAATGTATATCCTCATTCCACAATTTCCCAGACATCCATTCCAAGCGATTGTAGATAAGTTGTGGTTCTTATTTTCCAATAAACAAAGTTTCTCGCATCAAAGATTGGCAATCGAATGGATCCCATTCTTTCTTGATTATTCATGTTGATGGATCTCCCTTCAAGCGATCAAGCTTCTTCTGAAGGACCTACTTTGATACCAATTGTTGGAAATAATACTAAGAGGGGGATGAATCAGTATTATTAGATCAATAATTTTATGTCCCAAACAAATTTATATACACTACTTCAGTGAAGTGAACTACTGTGTACACGCACCCATGTTTAGAGAAACTAGCGTATATGCAGAGAACTTGTGATGTAGACAGTTTATCATGTGTTGAGCTTAAACCAATATATCAGATATTTATTAGACAGATTAGTAAAAGTAGAATAAAGCATCACACATAAGCAACACACATGTACACCAAGATTTAATGTGGAAATTCATTGTAGGTAAAAACCACCTGCTTTTGTCGTCTCGGTCTTCTTTTAATAAGAAGAAAATATGTTTACAATATTGTATTGGTGCAAACTCATACCAGTACATAGGCTTCTACCTGCAGAAGGTTACAACCTTCTCTTTTTTTTCAGCTTCTACTGGAAGGGAGCTACAACACCCTATCTCTTGTACTAGCCAATATGTTATACTAGTAGATAGGTGCCAGCCTACAGAAAACTCCACTCTTCCACCAGGGACACATTTCATAAATTTTCAGACTAGATACTCTTGGATCACAACACCACAAGTTGAAGGCCACGTTTCATCAAATTTTCACATTGGACCCATCAAAGTATTTTAACTTAAAATGCATTAACCAATATTCAGTTAATCTTAACAATCATATCACTGACACCAGAACATTGTGCTGAATGCAGAACCCTGCATCATCATCCAAAACCAGCTGTAACCTCAAAAATCATGCATTGAGTGTATATGCTACTTGGTTGAACCCAACCTGTGCGTATACACTTCTTCCATTAACCCAACCTACGTATATCTCTAATGCTACTTAATCATAAACTTCTGAACCACAGATTGTACCAATCAGTGACATTCTGAAGATCTACTATCATATTACAGAGTTCAAAATAAATAGCAATAAGGATCACCCTTCCTTCTCAATCAATCAATCAATCAGACTTAATTTCCTTATACAACAGTTCTACATTCAGATCTAAGAGGACTTCATTGATAGACATCAGTAAAACAACAGAATTTGATTAGATAGATCAATCATATCTAAACAAAAGTTTTTCTTTTTTTATACGCTACTTGAAAGAGTTGAACCTACGTGTACACGCACTTTGGCTAAGATGAACCTCCATACAAATTTGCAAATTTTGACTCAGAACTTTGTTGCAATTTCAAACTTCACACAAACCCAAATCATGATAAATAATATTTAGAATAGGCACAAAAAACATCAGATCTGGTATCAGCCAATATCAAATCATTCAAGAATAATTCATTTCAAGTCTCATGATTCCTAATCCAATGTTGAACTCAAGGTGCACATGAAAATTTCAAATCCAGTCCTAGACATAACCCTGAAACATAATATATACTTCAGATAGAAGTATTCCTTAGAATATCATTTCTTGCACACTCTGGCCTAATGATATTCTCCTCCTTATATGCTTTTAGGCCTTTCTCAATACCTTGGTCCAAAAGAACTTAGGACCAATACCTTGGACCCAATACCTAGGGTCAATACCTTGGACCAAATGCCTTGGACCAATTACCTTGGACCAAAATACCTTGGATCAAATACCTTGGACCAAAAACTTGGTTTTCCAAAATGTACATGCTTTTCCTCCTGTGAAAGTGCGTGTATACATTATATGCTACTTTTGTTCTATTAAATATCTTGTGTACTCTCCTTGGAAAAAGTGAACCAATGTATACCTCTCTTTCTTCATTCTTTGGAGTCTGATCTGTAATCCTTTGTTGTTGACCTATTGCACTGTGAACTTTCATCTGAGTGAGTTGCCATCAAGGAAAACACCTATATCACAATGCCAACACCTTGATGTTTAGATCTACATGAAGTGGATGATTTTTTAGAAATCAGGAGAGAGAAAGTCTTTAATACAACCCAGTGATAGAACCTCCTTCAAGTGACGATGAGGGAGTAGTACAAGCCTCACCGTGAAGTGTTATATAGTTGACAAAGTATGTTTTTCCGTGAATATCTCATCCACCCACACCACCTCCACCTTCACCTCCACAACATACACCTTCACCCACACCACCACCACCTCCTCCACTATTCATTATGTCGAATACCATGACGTTTCCCATTTTAAAGGTCTTGGGAAGTGAGGACCTAGATCAATTTTGGTTTGTCGCGAAGGTTGTATTGATGGCATAGAATGTTACAGATGATCATATAAAGAAGGTGCATTTTTTACTGCTATGCAAGATCGCATGCTGACATTGTAGATTAAGTACTGCACTGATAATCTACTGGCATCATTAATAGATACTCAAATCACTCTAAACAAAGAATTTGGTAAGCCCGAGTTTGAATCAAAAGTAGTCATTGGATTCAAGGAAATCATGATGAGGCCTGGTGAAATGCCCTAGGAATTAGATCAAATATCGAAGTGCCAAATCTGCAAAGCTAATATGAATCTCACGGATAGTCAGCACTGTGAATGGTTTGTAGGCTCGCTCTTGCCCCACCTAAGGGTTTCTTTATCACAACAAAATATAGGGACCCATGCGGAAGCCTTGGAAATTGCGATGAGATTGCATGAAATGTGTATTCAGGCCTTGACCCTCATCCCGCGCTCCTGGGAATCAATTGGGCTATCGACATGAACGGGGTTATGAATTTGAAGAAGCAAATAATTTCATTTGAAAGAAAATTGCTTTGTGTTGTAGTCTCGTTGGACCTTACAGAAGGACCATGCTATACTGAACTGGTCCACTACTATGAGGAACGTGATGATGATTTGGACTAGATCTATAAAATAACAATGTGATACCAATACTAGGTTAATCCGATAGCTGATGGACGAATTGCATGGGACCATGAAAGTTCATGTAAATCAGATTCAAATGAAGATTTGGAGCATTGGTAGAATAGGTTGCACGAAGTATCTATGCTGTGTTGTAATATGATGACTAAATTTCTGCATTGCGTGTCATCAGAGGTAAGAGATATATCTTATTATGATGTTTTAACTAATGTAGATAAGTTCTTGGATGCCTTTGAGAGACAATTACCTGAGTAACATCGCTTTAAAAGCATTGGATTTGGCATTGCACACTACGCCTTCACGGTGGTGGGGTATGCATAAGGACAATTTTGAAGAATGGCGTGAGTACCAAAGAATGATGCGATTGTGGTTTGGTCACCCAAAAGTTTAGCTAACTGTGAAATATGATGTGAGAGGTGATATGCATGATCATTTAGTAAAGTGGACTAAGGTTTATGGAACATAGCTGTAGCCATAATGGGTTAATATATTCTATCGCACTTTGGACATTATTCTTATGAATTGGTACCTAGAAACAGAGCTCCTCCATGGCACCACGGAGTGGGATGTCTTAAGGGAAGGATTGTTTATGACATTTAGTTTTGAGGATGGGTTAGAAAGAATTGATGAGGTGCTACAGGAGGTTAAGGTAGTGATCTTACAAATCTTGTAGGATCCTTTGGAATTAATTCAACCATATTGGAGCACCCAGCTGTGCCATGCGCTGGAATAATATAATGTGACTACTAAAGGAGACGATGAGGATCCAAGGAATATTAAAATTCTAGAAATAGAAGGCCACCACAAGGTAGAGGCACCGTAGATAGAGAATCTAGACATCACTGCACCATTGAAAACTAAGCAAGTAAACATTGGTATAGAAGCAGAGCCAAAGTTTTTGAAGATTGGGGATTACTAGGATGATGCTATAGTAGATAAAGTCACTGAGTTGCTCCGTGAATATCAAGATTTTTTCCCTACAAAATTTTCAGATCTGAAAGGTATCATAGGAGACTTGGGCGTAATGATGATTACCTTGAAGCCGAACGTGAAGTCGATTAAGAAAAGGTCGTATCACCTTAATCCAAAATACAAGGAAAAGGTCTGCTTGGAGTAGGACAAGATGCTTGAAGTAGGTATTATTGAACCCGTGGAGGAGTCTAATTAGGTGAGTCCAATGGTAGTTTAGGTAAAGAAGTAGAACGATGAAATAAGGATCTGTGTAGATCTTAGTAAACTTAACGATGCCTGCATTTATGATCCTTTTCTGATACCATTCATATATGAAGTACTGGATAATGTTGGAGGGTAGGAGGTCTACTCATTCACTAATGGGTTCTCTAGATACCATCAGATTAAGCTCTTGCCAAAAGATAGGAGTAAGACCACCTTCATGGCAGAATAGGGATGTTTCTAGTATACAGTGGTGCCTTTTGAACTTAAGAATGCATCAGTGATCTTTTCATGCGTAGTCATTGTGACGTTCAAGGAGTTCATTCACAAATTCTTGGAAGTATATTTCTATGGCTGGACAATGTTTGGACAGGTAAAGCACCATGTAACCAGTTTGCGCTTAATGCTAGATACATGCCAAAGGTATCAAATTGTGCTAAACATGAAGAAATGCTTGTTCTACGTCCCTTTTGGAATCTTGTTGAGTCACGTGGTGTGCAAGCAAGGATTAATGGTGGACTTTGCTAAGATCATGGTCATAATTAATTTGGAGGCACCAAGAACTGTCAAACATCTACTTGCAATGTTGGGTCATACTGAATACTATCAGAAGTTCATCAAGAGATATGCTCAAATTATTGTGCCCATGGAAAATTTGCTAAACAAGAATGCTACATTATGTTGGAATGAGGAATGTCAGTTCAGTCTGGATGTATTGAAGGAAAAAAATGGTCACTGCGCTGATCCTGGTATTCATCGATTGAAAGAAATAATTCCATGTGCATGTTGATGCCTTGTTTATTGTGTTAAGAGTAGTGATAATGTATGATGGTGAAGGGGAGATGGATCATCCTATAACATTTGCAAGAAGAAAGTTGTCAAAAGATGAAAAGAATTTTTCAATGACAGAGTGTGAAGGGTTGGCTATGGTGTACATGCCCTAGAAATTCAGACATTACCTACTAGGCAGACATTTCAAGATGTACATAGACCATTATGCATTGAAGTATCTAGTCAATAAGCCTGTGTTGGGGGGGGGGGAATATGCAGATGGCTTTTGTTGTTTCAAGAATATGATTTTGAAGTAATTGTGAAACTAGGAAGATTGAACGCAGGACCAGACCATCTGTCGTGCATTGAAACAAGAGAGGAGCCTACTAATTTGGAGGAAGGGCTTCCTGACATGCAACTCTTCACAATGCATGTAGTGATAATCACTTTGTAGACATTATCCACTTCCTGACTACAAGAAAGGCTCCAGAGGGATATACTAGTAAATATAAGAAATAATTGGGTGATGCGCGCAACGTAATTTTCTGTCATTGCGGGCCATTTGTATAAGATGAGATTAGATGAAATACTTTGATGTTATGTGCCTAATTTTGAGAAAAATAGTATCCTCATTGAAGCTCATGGAGTAGTTACGGGAGGGCATTATGCAGG
This sequence comes from Pinus taeda, assembly GCA_000404065.3. Taxonomy (NCBI): domain Eukaryota; kingdom Viridiplantae; phylum Streptophyta; class Pinopsida; order Pinales; family Pinaceae; genus Pinus; species Pinus taeda. The sequence goes on from APFE031539718.1 coordinate 127,376, forward strand.
GAAATAAACATCATAGAAGATTTTACGTGTTGGGTTGTGGTGGCCGACGTTGCATAAAGACTCTAAAGCATATTGTAGGGCATGCGATGCATGTTAGAGAATAGGTAGGCCATTGTAGAAAGATGAGTTGCTTCTGAATCCATAGGTGTCATTGTAGCCATTTGACAAATGGGCAATTGACTTTGTTGGACCAATTCAACCCCCAAGAAAGAAGGCAAGTTTGTGGTATATCATCACCGCGACCGAATATTTGACCAGATGGGTGGAGGCGCAACTTTTGAAAGACTATACAAGGGCAACAATAACAAAGTTTTTGTTTGAATACGTGTTGACTAGGTTCCGTTTCCTAAAGGTTTTGATGAGTGATTACGGTACGCATTTTCTTAATGAAACGTTAAGTGTGTTGATGTAAGAGTTCTAGGTTTACCATCAGTAGAGTATGCCATATCATCCTCAGGCCAACGAAATGGTTGAGGCTTTTAATAAGATATTGGATAATGCACCGACAAAGGTTTGCAATGCTCAATGGATTTATTGGCATGTGCGCATACCAGTAGTATTATGGGAATACATAACTACTTGCAAAAATCTCACAGGTCAGATGCATTTTAGGTTGGTCTATGGCATCAAAGTTGTGATGCCTATGGAGTAAATTGTGCCTAGTCTGTACATAGCGGATTTCCAAGGAGTGGTAGATCATGGAGCCTTAGAAGAATGGCTCACATAACTAATGGAGCTCGAGGAAGATATATTTCTAGCTAGATTCCATCAGCAGGTTCAAAAGGTATGTGAAAAAGCTTGGCACGATCGACACATCAAACTACGCACCTTTAAGGTAAATGATTTGGTTTTATTATATGATAGTAAGTTTGCTAAGTTTCTAGAGAAGTTTCAAATGCATTGGCTAGGACCATATGTCATCAAAGAAATTACAGATGGTGGATTTGTTCAGCATTCAAAGTTGAATGGAGATTGTTGGGTCCCTATAATACTAGTGATTACCCCATTACTATTGTAGTTGTACCCCTTATTAATATTTGTGTGCCCCTATTGTCCCCATATTTTTATTACTGTGCCCCATAGAATCCCTCTATTGTTATTTTTGTGGCTTTATATTATTACTGTTAAGTCGGCTGGCTTATATTGTGACTCCTTAGACTCCTATATATAGAAAGGATGTTTTATCATTTGAATCATCCAAGAATTGTTCATTTATGTAATGTAAAGGAGGTTTCCCCCTCGAAGAGGCTGAATTATAAGGCGTTGATCTATCTTTCCTCTCTTTTCTTGAGCTGGTTTCATAACATTTGGTATCAGAGCTTTGGATTCTAGGGTTTCGATGCTCCAAACAAGTCATCGTGGCATTTTCACTATAACGTTTTTCCTGCGATGTTTCAGAAGGTGAAAAAAAAACCCATTTGAGAAGACATCGAGTTTTAGCTCAGGTCTGAATTTCGGAGCTTTTCGCGCTATATGTGCGGCGATATGATCTGAGGAATTTGGTCTTTTTGCAAACTCCTGAATTACATTCCAAACAGGTGACCTGGGGAAAATCATCACAACGTTTTCTCTGAGCATCAGATTGAAATTCTGTAAAAAGTTACAAAAAGAGGACAGATTGTAGTTACTTCTACATAGCTTTTAGAGCCAAAGGTCAAAATAGGGACACGTGGCACGTCATACAATTTCGCTCTACTAAATTAGTCTATAATCAGGTCTCTGTGGGAGATTTGGCATAACTCTTCATTGGAGAATCCAATTGGGGATAGACTAGTGGCATTGGAAATAGGACACAGAGGGCTACCGCAGGTCAAAATTTCAAAACTGGATGATCCAAAATTACAGAGATACATCAGAGGCAATATCAAGCTCCTACAAAGTGAAAAAAAGGTGTGTATAGTTTTTTAAATGTTTGCTTAAGCTTGGTTTGAAAATTTATTTTGAAGGAATTCAAAGGGCATAGTGAAGCATTATTATTAGTAATTGATGCCCTGAGGAAAGAAAATGGAAACACCTAGTAGGCGACCTGAAAGCTCTAGCATGACTCATGAAGAAGAGGAAGAAATGCAACAGGATATATCAAAATCACGAGACCAAGTGCAACAAGTGTCACTTGCACAAAAAGGAACAAAATCTAAGATGGATTGTTTAAAGAAAGGTGTAGAAGCTAAGATGAATGACGTGGAAGCTAAGATGGATGAATTAAAGATAGATTTGAAGATAGACATGGAAGAATTGAAGATAAATATGAATAAGTTGCTACAAGAAAGGGTCACTATGGGTGAAAGGGTAGTAAAGGAAACTCATGATGAGAACAAAAGAAATGTTAATCATGATTCCATAGACTCTAATGTTGGATCAAAGACACACCATATTCCAAAAATCGATATGAGGAAGTTTGATGGCAAGGATCCCGCAACATGGATATTACAGATGGAGCAATTTTTCGATCTCATAATGTGCAAAACACACAAAAGGTACGTATTGCAACTTTATATTTGAAACCAAATCAGTTTGTATGGTATCAATGGCTTTGCTCTCGTAAACAAATTATCACTTGGGCAATTTTTACGAAAGAATTGATAGCACATTATGAGGATACAAAAAGCAACACTTTTTTTAGCCAATTGATAAGTCTCAAACAAAAGGGTTCAATAATGGAGCACATTGAGGAGTTCCAAAAATTGAACATAAGGGTAAAAGATATTCCAAAGGAGCATATGATTGATGTGTTCATAGGGTCTTTAAAGGATAATATCTAACATTATGTTCGCCTTTGGGAACTTGATTCATTAGAGAAGGCATTCAGGTTAGCAAGAAAAATGGAAAGCAAAATTATGGCAACTAGGAAGCATACCACTCACATCTATAAGGACGGAAGTGTTGTTGCCACTAGTCTTCCACAACCTACAAGGTTGACACCAAAACAATTGGAAGAAAAAAGAGCAAAAGGGCTTTGTTAAGTTGTGATAGAAAATACACTAAAGGCCATAAGTGTGCTGAGAAGAAATTATTCTACATAGATTGTGAAGAGGAAGAAGAAAAGGAACAGGAAAGGTCAAAAGAAGAGGATATACTCTAGGAACAAAGCCTAGATGAAGAACAAATGAATCCGACCATCTTGAAATGCATTGGCGAGAATTACCACTCAAACCATCAAGATAGAAGGAAAAATCAAGAAGAAAAAGGTAATAGTGTTGATTGATTCAGGAAGCACCCACAATTTTATTCATTGTAAGGTAGCAAAAGAATTGAATTGCTTCCCATATCCAGCACCAGAGTGTCAAGTGACGATTGCAAATGGAGGAAAAATAAATTGCTCTGGAAAGTGCCATAATATCAAGCTATCCATGGGAGAATATGTATTGACTAGCCCAATGCTTTCCATTCCAATGGGAGGTGTTGATGTTGTACTAGGAGTCCAATGGCTACAATCCTTGGGTACAATAACTTTTAATTTTCAAGAGTTTTCATGAAATTTTCTGCAGAAGGAAAGGAAGTTGAATTAAGGGGTATTGTAGGGAAACCAGGAAATATAATCAGCTCTAATAGCATGACCAAGCTTCTAAAAATGGAACAAAGAGGTGTAATTGCACAATTATGTTCACTAGATGTTTCCACATTGGAATCACCTATTTCTCCCGATCTCCAAAAAGTCTTGGACAATCATTCCAAGGAATTCGAGACTCCCAAAGGTATCCCGCCTATTTGTGATCATGATCATGCTATTCATCTAGTTTCAGGAAGTGTTCCTCCAAACATCAGGTCGTACAGATATCCCTATGCCCAAAAGAGTGAAATTGAACGTATGGTTGCAGCTAGAGGTTGGTATAATTCAACCGAGTCAAAGTTCTTTCTCGCTCCAGTAGTATTGGTGCACAAGAAGGATGGATCATGGCGCATGTGTCCAGATTATAGGGAGCTCAACAAGCTCACTATTAAAGATAAGTTCCCCATTCCTGTCATTGATGAATTACTGGATGGATTGCATGGATCAATTTACTTCACCAAGTTGGATCTTCGTTCGGGATATCATCAAATCAGAATGAAGATTGAAGACATTCCAAAAACGGCATTTAGAACTCATGAGGGTCATTATGAATTTTTGGTCATGCCTTTTGGCCTTACCAATGCACCCTAAACATTTCAAGGTTTGATGAATTCAATTTTCAAACCATTCCCTAGAAAATTTGTGTTAGTATTCTTCGATGATATACTAATCTACAAAAAGTCTTGGAAGGATCATGTTGAACATGTTGACAGGGTGCTACAACTATTGGATGAAAAACAATTATATGCAAAAAGATCCAAATGTTTCTTTGGAGTAAAAGAGGTGGAATATCTGGGTCATATTGTATCTCATGAAGGAGTTAAGGTAGACCCTAGAAAAATTAAAGCAATTAAGGAATGGACAATCCCCACATCCATAAAGCATCTGCGAGGATTTCTTGGGTTGACAGGGTATTATCACAAGTTTGTTAAGAATTATGGGAGAATAGCAGCACCTCTAACAACATTATTGAAGAAAGATGCATTTTCATGGACTCCAGAAGCAACAAGGCCTTTGAACATCTTAAAGAGGCAATGTGCCAAGCACCGGTCTTAGCTACACCAGACTTCACAAAAACCTTTATTGTGGAATGTGATGCTTCAGGAAATGGAATTGGTGTTGTTTAAATGCAAGATGAAAGACCCATTGCTTTTGAAAGTCGTCCAATCAAGGGAAAGTTTTTACACAAAGCTATTTATGAGAAGGAAATGTTGGCAATACTCCATGCACTTAAGAAATGGCGAGCCTACCTAATGGGAAGACACTTCAAGGTAAAAACAGATCATGATAGCCTTAAATACTTTTTAGAACAAAGATTATACTCTGAAGAGCAACAAAAGTGGGTCACAAAGATGTTGGGTTATGACTTTGAAATCATCTACAAAAAAGGGAAGCAAAATGTGGTGGCAGATGCACTCTCAAGAAAGGATGAGGATGTGAAGCATTGTTGTGCGCCATTTCTATTATCCAATACCAGAATTGATAAACGAAGCAAGGGAGGAATGGAGAATGACGAAGAAGTATGGGGACAAAAAACTTCTATGTTATCGAAAATTACAACAAGATTCCAGTACGTCTGATACATTTAGCTGGCAAAATGATTCGTTATGGTACAAAGATCGCTTATACCTCTGTAAGAATTCCCAGCTAAAACACAAGATTCTTATGGAATTGCACACTTCTCCCTTAGGAGGGCACTCAGGATTTTTAAAAACTTACCACAGGGTTAAGAAGGATTTTTTTTGGGATGGCCTTAAATCAGATATTCAAAGTTTGTGGCGGAATGTTTGGTTTGCCAACAAAATAAAGTTGAAACAATTAAGACATCGGGTCTATTA